>CATNWA010004323.1:0-15627 GCA_951230385.1 Staurois parvus | reverse complement strand
CCAGCATGCAAGTAAACATGTCCTCAAACCGCCCCCCCGAGAGAGAGGTGAGGCCACTGTCATAATCCCACAAAGAGAATACATTACAAAGTAGGCCGAGGTTTCATCAGAAGACCAAGATGTGCCGGGCAGTCCAAGGTGCACGGGGAGCGAACAGCGTAGTGCTGAGCAGTCTCTTGTAGGCGCAGGACATCTTCAGGGACGTAAGATTGAAGCTCATTTAAATACCAGAAGGACGATGCTGAAGGATGGAAGTCTTCCAGAATGCAGACGGATGGTCAGAGGGCCCAGGGGGCTGTGGAGAGGGCGCAGGTCAAAAAGCTGCGGGGGCGGAGAGACTGCCATGGGAAACTGAGTGTGTCTGAGCGATGACCTGGATGTATCCAAAAAAAAACTGTTCCCCAACGTGGGGGGTTGGAACCAGTTTGCATGTGGTCAATGACTGTTTCCCGTTGGGATCATGTAGGTAGAAGTGAGGAGGCCCTATAAGTATAAACAGGGCCATAACTGTATGTGAGTTCCGTAGAGCAGAGTATGTCATCCTGGTGGGTAAGAGGTATGAGTCGCAAAGTGTAAGTTCAGCAGGCATTGATCAGTGAACGAAGAAGTAGTACTGGAACTTTCGTGGCAAAACTGTAAGAAAGCGTTCATAGTAGTGGTAAAATATAGGCACCGGCGGCGAAAACATGCGCCGGAGAGGCGTTGCTGTGTGGGAATTCCAGACTATTAGATTTTGCACCACAGCTTTCCTATGTGCGGGAGAGGCCGTTGGGCTAAGGATGGCTGTTGCGCCCCCTGTGGGGAGTCTCTGATGGAGTCGTTGGGGACCTCCGACCCCTACGGTTAGATGGAGCATGCCGATCCATAGTACAGTCCACCGATCCGAGCCCTGACCTGGTGGCAAGCTTAAGGAGCCGTACCAGTCAGGTAGGTCAATCAGAGGAATGTCCAGGGAGGAACAAAACAATGGCAATTCTTCAGGGGATCTCAGGTTGCATGACTATCCGTTAGCTTGTACAGAGAGGCAGAACGGGAACCTCCATCTGTAAATGATGTTACATGATCGGAGCATGTCCAGAAGGGGGACGTAACGCACGGCGTTGTCGTAGGGTAATGCTGGATAAGTCTGGAAATAGTTGTAATTCTGCGCCTCCATATAAAAGATGCCTTCTGTCTCTAGCACATCTGAGGATATCCTCCTTGAGCGGGAAACTTACAAGGCAACAAATGACATCCCTGGGTGGGTCTGTGTCTCCCCTCCTCGGGCGGGTCGCTCTGTGTACACGTTCGATGTCGATTGGGGATTGCTGGCGGGCGACCAAGGAGGTCATTAAATATGGCCATAATCGCTTTGGGGATATCGTTAGTTTCCACTGATTCTGGGAGTCCGCGGATTCTAATGGTATGTCTGCAGCCACGGTTGTCTAGATCCTCAACATGTCTGCAAAGTTCTCTGATGGTAGAAGTGTGCCCCACTGATTTTTGTTGTATATCTAAAATGGCAGATTTATTTTGCCTGGAGGTGGATTCCACCTGCTCCATGCGTGAGCCCATGGCCCTTATATCCTCCCGTAAATCTCCAAGGGCATTAGTGAGCGTGGCAGTCAGGGTGGCCCCGTTGATGTCTGCTGCCACTGCATGAAGATCCCTTAAGGACAGGGACTGGGATGCAGGATGGATGTCATGTTGGGGCACTGTGTCCGGAGCAACCGACAAGGCAGAGCAGGAGGGATCTGCTATATCACGAAGAGCTCCTGTATATGCCGCCCCTGCACTCCCTGGCTCCGTGGGGATCGTGATCGGGCCCCGGCTGATGTCCGGTCCGACTTCCCCATAGTGAGACAGCACTCACTCACCCGCTCCTTCGTATGGCTGTGTAGAGGGATCCGGCCGGCGGGAGCTCTCTCTCTAAGCGGCCATCATCCAGCCGCGGCAGACCACGCCCCTTTTTTTTGCACTTTTTCAATTAGTTTTCCGAGGCTTATACTCTCAGTTCTGTCTGTCATAAATTGAAACTGGCTATTGATATCCCATCATGATATCCCTAGCTATCTTCTGTTGAATGGTATTGTAACTGTATTGTCTCCCTTTATTTTGTTAAGTGTTGCGCAATGTGTTGGCACTATGTACAGTAAATTCTCTATAGTAATAATTTTCTGCTGGTCATAACATATTATTTACGATTCCTAGAAAAGTTACTTTACTAAGAAATATTCAGTGGTGCTCTGTTGTCCTTAGCTTCAAACATACAGGTACTAAAAACATTTAGTCGTATCAGAAGTGTTATGTTCCAGGTGTGCTTTTTAAAGTAAAGTTTAGAAAATGAAATAGAATTTGATCTAATTTCACAGTTTCAAGACGCAACTGATAAGTAAAGCCAAGGTACCAACATTGAGTTGCTATCCCTAAAATGTTAAGTAGAACAAATATAATTTTTGTAGGCTTTTCTCTTGCTTAAAAATACTAAATCAATCAATCAATAGTAATATACTGTATATGTAACATACTTTAAATCAGCACTATAGAATCCAGTAGTTCAAACAAAAAAATGTCAGCCATGACATTGACCAGTGTAGGGGACTTACTTTAATTTAAAGTGGTTGCAAACCCTTACATATACCCAGTGCAGTGACTGGCCTCAGGTGTTACACAGGGATAATACAAATGTCCCTACATTAGTTGTACCTATCTATCTGCAATCTTTTCTTCTCTATATCCATTCAAAGTGCTGCATTTATAAAGCTTACTAAGAGTTCAGAAAAAAAGGCTACAGAGCTCAGTAAGGAAAGATCTGAAAGCTGATTGGAGGGAAGAAACACCCCCCCCCCCCTTCCACACAGCTCACAGGAACAGAGCTGAGGCTGTCAATTTGCTGGAGGTCCCTCCTCTGTCGCCATTTATGTCTTGGTGTCTGGAAAACTGGTGTGAACTGACTCCTGCTGATAGCAGAGAAACAAAGCAGCAGAGAGAAATTACACTTAATGTTCTTAATTGAGACAAGTAAACACTATAGAGGGATATGCTTTGTTCATATTTCATGTCTGAGGTTTACAACCACTTTAATGTAATACTAAATGTAATATGTCACATTTTCGCATATTCTGTTTGCTTAAAAAGTCTTAGTTCCTGTATGCTATGATTATGATAAAGACAATCAAGTCATAAAAAACAATTTGTGTCATTTATAAGCCAGATAAGTAGTTCGTAATGGGGAACAATATTAGGGGTTCTGTAATTGTGTTGCCTGTAATAATTTATTGCAGTTTTCTTCAAATGATTACCCTCAATTTTACTTGACTGATCTTTGTACATTTTAAATATTTAATTTTTATTCTTGTATAAGTACTGTAACAAAGTATTTTCAGTAACGAGGAAAACACTTCCAAAAAATTTTTTGTCTGACGCATTTACAAGAAGACTTTGCTCATTCCTTAACTATGAGTACAATAGAAAAGCAAAAAACAAGTAGAAGCTTCCAGGTATATTCCAATATAGCCATTTGCTTAAGGGTAACTGTAGCTCAAGATACACCATCAATCATAAGATATTTTCTTTAGCAACGACATTTTAAAATGCATCATAGATTTTTGTAGTGGTCTAAACAAGATTTATGAAATCTATAATGTCTTCAGCACATAATAATTATGAAAATAAACATCACACCTATACAGAAAAGAATGCTCACCTATACTGCTTGCACAAAAAAAAGGAAGGAATATTGTCAATTAGGGGCCCTTTCTAAATGGAAATACTTCTTTTCGATCAATGTTTGGAACTCTGTTTACTTCATATTCCTGAAGCAAGCATAGCAATAAGAATACGTGTGAAGCACAATGTTGTTCTATCTTTTAAGCAGTGGTATGACCAAATTAAGGATAGAGTGGGGAATGGTTAGAACCACCGTCAGGATTTAATTTTAACCTGTGCACATGATGCAGAGATGAACTTTCTCTATTCTGCAGTGACTCTAACTGGGATGGGTAATGATAAGAAATATAAAATGCTACAGTCAGGTCCATAAATATTGGGACATCGATACAATTCTAAATTATTTTGCTCTATACACCACCACAATGGATTTGAAATGAAACAAACAAGATTTGCTTTAACTGCAGCCTGTCAGCTTTAATTTGAGGGTATTTACATCCAAATCAGGTGAACGGTGTAGGAATTACAACAGTTTGCATATGTGCCTACCATTTGTTAAGGGACCAAAAGTAATGGGACAATTGGCTTCTCAGCTGTTCCATGGCCAGGTGTGTGTTATTCCCTCATTATCCCAATTACAATGAGCAGATAAAAGGTCCAAAGTCCATTTCAAGTGTGCTATTTGCATTTGGAATCTGTTGCTGTCAACTCTCAAGATGAGATCCAAAGAGCTGCCACTATCAGTGAAGCAAGCCATCATTAGGCTTGAAAAAACAAAACAAACCCCAGAGAGAGACAGCAAAAACATTAGGCGTGGCCAAAACAACTGTTCGGAACATTCTTAAAAAGAAGGAACACACCGGTGAGCTCAGCAACACCAAAAGACCCGGAAGACCACGGAAAACAACTGTGGTGGATGACCGAAGAATTCTTTCCCTGGTGAAGAAAACACCCTTCATAACAGTTGGCCAGATCAAGAACACTCTCCAGGAGGTAGGTGTATGTGTGTCAAAGTCAACAATCAAGAGAGGACTTCACTAGAGTGAATACAGAGGGTTCACCACAAGATGTAAACCATTGGTGAGCCTCAAAAACAGGAAGACCAGATTAGAGTTTGCCAAACGACATCTAAAAAAGCCTTCACAGTTCTGGAACAACATCCTATGGACAGATGAGACCAAGATCAACTTGTACCAGAGTGATGGGAAGAGAAGAGTATGGAGAAGGAAAGGAACTGCTCATGATCCTAAGCATACCACCTCATCAGTGAAGCATGGTGGTGGTAGTGTCATGGAGTGGGCCTCTATGGCTGCCAATGGAACTGGTTCTCTTGTATTTATTGATGATGTGACTGCTGACAAAAGCAGCAGGATGAATTCTGAAGTGTTTCGGGCAATATTATCTGCTCATATTCAGCCAAATGCTTCAGAACTCATTGGACGCCGCTTCACAGTGCAGATGGACAATGACCCAAAGCATACTGCAAAAGCAACCAAAGAGTTTTTTAAGGGAAAGAAGTGGAATGTTATGCAATGGCCAAGTTAATCACCTGACCTGAATCCGATTAAGCATGCATTTCACTTGCTGAAGACAAAACTGAAAGGAAAATGCCCCAAGAACAAGCAGAAACTGAAGACAGTTGCAGTAGAGGCCTGGCAGAGCATCACCAGGGATGAAACCCAGCGTCTGGTGATGTCTATGCGTTCCAGACTTCAGGCTGTTATTGACTGCAAAGGATTTGCAACCAAGTATTAAAAAGTGAAAGTTTGATTTATGATTATTATTCTGTCCCATTACTTTTGGTCCCTTAACAAGTGGGAGGCACATATGCAAACTGTTATAATTCCTACACCGTTCACCTGATTTGGATGTAAGTACCCTCAAAATTAAAGCTGACAGTCTGCAGTTAAAGCACATCTTGTTCGTTTCATTTCAAATCCATTGTGGTGGTGAATAGAGCCAGAAATGTTAGAATTGTGTCGATGTCCCAATATTTATGGACCTGACTGTAATACTGCCCCAAACTACATCACCGATCTGGTATCCAAATACCACCCAAAACTTACTCTCCGCTCCTCACAAGACCTCCTACTCTCTAGTTCTCTGGTCTCCTCCTCCCATGCCCATCTCCAGGACTTCTCCAGGGCTTCCCCCATTCTCTGGAACTCCCTACCCCAATCCATCAGACTGTCACCTACTCTCCTCACCTTTAGGCGCACTCTGAAAACCTATCTCTTCAGGGAAGCCTACCCCGCCTTCAGCTAATTACTGAACTTCTCCAGTCTTCCTACCACTCCATCCCCCACAGCTATTTCCTCCTGTACCACTATCCCCTCCCTCCTAGATTGTAAGCTCCAAGGAGCAGGGCCCTCAAACTCCTCGTGTATTGTTTCGTACTGAATCGTATTGTTACTGTACTGTCTCGTGTACTGTCTCCCTTTATAATGTACAGTGCTGAGCAAACGGTTGACGCTATATAAATCCTGTATTATAATAGTAATAATAATCTTAACAGAGACATCCAAAATAGTGTAATTCCGTTTATTAGTAAAAGCAGACACACTGGTATTGCACTCACATGTTTCCAGATACTATAGGCATGAATCTCCAAGTGTACAATAGTAGGTCGTACTATACATTCTTTGAAGCAGAATTTAATTAAACAGGTACAATGATTGACCGAAGCGGAGGATCTTGTGGATACTTTGGAAGTTGATGCGGAAAAGTATTTAAAGGATATGGAGGATGTCACTAGTAAAATGAAGGTAATGGAGGAGAAAATTGAGGATTTGGAGAATTGACATAGAAGAAATAACTTGCACATAATAGGACTGCCAGAATCCTATAATGAAAATATTTTGCAGTCCGTTTGTTCAAATAAAACTCTGGATTTACGTGGACTTTCAAACCCATGTAACGTGGAACGGGCTCATAGAACTGGACCAAATATTTCAGATCGCAAAAATCCTTGACCAGTGGTGGTGTGATACCTGCAATAGGATAGGTAGAAAGGCAGGGGTAATGATTCTTTTAAATAAATCGTTAAACTATTCAGTTCTTTCTAAAAGACAAGATGAAGAGGGAAGAAGGCTTCATATTTGTCTGCAAATCTTTGGCAAAACACTATTTACTATCTATATTTAGTAACTTCTGCTTCCCAGAATTTTTTTCCAGGAAATCACCGCACGGATTATGCAAGATGAAATTAAAGGAAAAAAATCATAACAGGAGATTTCAACTTGATTATGGATAGTAAGGAAGACAGGAAACCCCATAAGGGAGGAGTATGGTAAACGTCATAATGAGGCCTGAAAGCTTACTTTATTACAAGATATGAGAGAGAGGCTAGATATTATAGAAATATGGAGAATGGGGAATCCAACTGAAAGAATATACAGTATATATACACACTCTCTTCCTATTCTCATAGTTTTACAAGGATAGATATATTTTTAACAATGCCCATGTAATCATATATAGTGGATGCAGAAATACATCTGATCACTCCCCAATAGTATTAGAAGAAATACAAGATTATATATCAAACATTGATTGTATGATTTGAAAGTGTATTTCTCACTTGACCCATGACAAATCATTTTAGCAGATGTTTCGGGAAGCTTGGCAGGAATATGAAGTGAATAATGTAGATCAGTTATAGGACTAACATGATGCAGTTTTGGTAAACAGGTAAAGCCTTTATGAGAGGGAAGATTATATCCTATGTTACAGCTTTAAGGTAAAAATTTAGAGCCCTGTATATTAAAGCTATTAAAGCCCAAATTCAATTTCCTACATTTCCATGGAAACAATTAAATGAGGAATGGCTAAAGGCAAAACAGCAATTTGATTATTGGGAATCATAAGTGGAGCTAAATTATGAAGCTTATATAACATTAAAATTCCACAAATATGGGAATAAAGCAGGAAAGCTATTGGCAAATCTATTTAGAGGAAAATGACCTTCTACTCATATTCATACTTTAACCTCTTCCTGTCTGGCCTATGCATATAAATGGTCGGACAGGAGCAGAGCTGATGCGGGTGGACATTTCTACAGTTGCAAGAAAAAGTATGTGAACCCCTTGGGATTACGTGGTTTTTTGCATGAATTGAGCATAAAATGTGCTCTGAACGTCATCTAAGTCACAACAATAGAAGAACACAGTCTGCTGAACATAATACTACACAAACATTAGATGTTGCTCCTCTGCGGAGCTTCAGTTGGCGGACAGATGGTCGTACGTTTTCCTGCACAATGTCTTGATAAACTCTGGAATTCATTTTCCCATCAATGACAACAATCCATCCAGGCCTTGAGGCAGCAAAGCAGCCCCAAACTATGATGCTCCCTCCGACATGTTTTACAGTGGAGATGAGGTTTTGATGTTGGTGTGCTGTGCCTTTTTTTCTCCACACATAGTGTTGTGTGTTCTTCCCAAACAACTCAATCTTGGTTTCATCTGTCCACAGTATATTTTGCCAGTAGTGCTGTGGAACATCCAGGTGCTCTTTTGCAAACTTCAACGTGCTGCAATATTCTTTTTGGACAGCAATGGCTTCCTCTGTGGTGTCCTCCCATGTACTCCATTCTTGTTTAATGTTTTCCTTATTGTAGATGTGTCAACAAAAATGTTAGCATGTGCCAGAGATTTCTGTAGGTCTTTAGCTGACACTCTGGGATTCTTCTTTACCTCATGCAGCATTCTGCGCTGTGCTCTTGCAGTCATTTCTACAGGGCGACCACGCCTAGGGAGAGTAGCAACAGTGCTAAACTTTCTCCATTTGTAGACAGTCTGTCTTACCGTGGACACATGAACATCAAGGCTTTTGGAGATACTTTTGTAACCCTTTCCAGCTTCATGCAAGTCAACAATTCTTGATCGTAGGTCTTCTGAGAGCTCTTTTCTGCGAGGCATGGTTCACATCAGACAGTGCTTCTTGAAACCAGTAAACCCAAAACAGGTGTGTGTTTTTTAAGGGCAGGACAGCTGTCAGCAACACATCAAATATCATCACACTGATTGGAATCAAGGTTGGCTCACTCCTGGCTCCAATTAGCTCTGGGAGAAATCATTAAGCTTAGGCCTCACATACTCCCTGCACTGTGAATGTTTACATATTATGTGCAATTAAACCATGGCAACATCTAATGTTTGTGTAGTATTATGTTCAGCAGACTGTGTTCTTCTATTGTTGTGGCTTAGATGACGTTCAGAGCACATTTTAGGCCCAATTTATGCAAAACTCCACGTAATCCCAAGGGGTTCACATACTTTTTCTTACAACTGTAAATGTCCCCCCATATCCACTGCCTGGCCTGTGCACGCTCCCTGGGAGCGTTCAGCAGCATGATTTGTGCCCCCTGGAACACGGATCAGTGTACTGAGCCACTGTGGGTGGTCCCAGTACCATGTGATTGCTGATTGGCCAATCAATGATCACACGCACAGTAGTAAACAAGATGTAATTACTACAGTGAGCTCTGTGATTGATTACAGAGATAACATGGTACAAGGCCATTCACAGCAGCCTTGTACCATGTGATAAGGTGCGACCAATCACAACTCTCACAATATTTTTCAATGGCTACAACAATGCAGCCAGAGAGTGAGAAATGATTCCTTTTTTTCTATATACTTATTTGGGTTATTTTTTACCAAAAAAAGGCAGCAGAATACATTTTGGCATTTGGCAGATTTATGAAGAAAGATTATTTATTTGCAAAATTTTATAAGAAAAGCACCATTTTTTAAAAACAAATTTCATTCTTTTTTCATTTATATACATATGGCAAAAAATAAAAACCCTAGTGGTGATCAAAGTGCAAGAGCATTCAAAATGTGAGAGCGCTGAAAGCTGAAAATTGACCTGGATTGGAAGGGGGTGAAAGTGTCTGGTGTACCATCCTAAACACATACATTTTGTATTAGCAAAACCCATAATCAGCACAAAAAGGTGGATGTATCGGGGGTATAACATTTGTGCATCAAGTATCTCTCCTGAAAATATGCTCTGTACTTAATAGACCTATTTCAATGGAAGAAATCATAAAGATTATTAAGCAACTTCCAAGTTGTAAAGCTCCCAGGCCAGTTGGCTATGCAGAGGAAGTATATAAAATATTACGAATTCTACTTTCCCCAATTCTACACGTACTATTTCCTGACATGAGGAGAGGAAGGGATTATTTGAATACAGGAAAAGAGGCTCAAAAGGTTTTGCCTAAGAAAGGAAAAGATCAAACAAAACCCGGTCGTATTGTCTGATTTCTCTAATTAATGTGGATGTGAAAATCCACAATTACCATTAATTTTAGCCATTTTAATATCACCAGCCCAGGTTGGTTTTGTCAAAAGTTGTACAGTGATTTTGAATATATGTAAAGTGCTGGTGGTGCTTAAATATGCAAAAAATAATCCAAATAAAGATATATCTTTGATAACTACTAATGCTGAAAAAGCATTTGACCAATGTGGACCTGGCCTTGATAGTTCAAGTTCTGCAAAATATGGGATTTCAAGGACAGTTTATGCATATTTTATCTATTATGTATAAAAACCTGGTTGCTAGAGTATATAGTACACCCCACGTTTTATCTCTTCCCCTTTCCTCTTTCTAAAGAACCCAGACAGGGATACCCACTATAACTGTTGTTGTTTAGATTGGCAATGGAGCCTTTATCCAGACTACTGACATCAACCTTAGAGACTTCAGTCATTTCTATAGAGGTTGAACCACTTAAAATTTGTCTTTTTTGTGGATGATATTATACTATTGACAAATCCAAATGATTATATCTTTAAATGACATGAGCTAATTACGCAATATGGTTTATTCTTTGCGGTTATTCTTTGGACTACATTCAGAACTTATAAATGTGATTCCGGATCATCCAGAAATCGGGGACTTCTACATGCTGCCCAAAGTCCACAAGCCAGGAAATCCAGGCAGACCCATCATAACAGGTATGAATACACTCACCGAACAAATCTCAGGCTGTGCAGAAGAAATTTTAAAACCGTCAGTCATGAATACTGCTAGTTTCCTGCTAGACACAACTGACTTTCTGAACAAGATCAACAACATACAGCAATTACCATCTAACACACTTCTAGTGACTATGGATGTAGTATCCCTGTATAGTAATAACCCTCACAAGGATGGATTAGCTGCATGTCACAGATCTTTATCATCCTCACCAAACAACAAATACACTGCTGAGGATGTTACACAACTCATTGAATTCATACTTACAGACAACTACTTTGCTTTCAATAAAGACATCTATCCTCAATGTATGGGCACTGCGATGGGAAGTAAAATGGCACCCCAGTATGCCAATTTATTTATGGCTGACATGGAGGAACAATTCCTGAACAGCATAGAACAAAAACCATACAGATACTATCGCTATATTGATGATATTTTCATTATATGGACAGAAGGTGAAGAAAACCTAAAACAATTTTACTCATTGATAAACACTTTTCATCCATCAATCAAACTAAAAATGGAATACTCAAACACACGTCAACTTCCTAGACACCACAGTATACATCAGGTATGATGCGCTTCACACCTCAATATACAGGAAACCCACTGACAGATGCAACTACCTCCACAGTTCCAGCTTCCACCCCCAACACACGAAACGTGCCATCATACACAGTCAGGCCATCAGATACCACCGAATATGTTCTGACCCAAGAGACAGAGATAAACATCTCGGGACACTAGCAGACTCCTTCCGTAAGAAAGGCTACAAGGACAAAACTATCAACACCAGCATAAACACAGCCTTGAGAACCCGAAGAGAAAATCTTCTTCAGTACAAAGAGAAAAAAACAAACAACCGTGTACCTCTAGTAACCACATACAACCCAGCACTAGAAGGAATAAGAAAGTAGGAAACTTCCTTCTGATTATGATGTCACAAATAATGGAAGCAAACCCTGCAATAAGAAACGCTGCAAGCTGTGCAACCAAATCAATCCATCAAAAAGTGTCAGACACTCAAAAGGGATCTTTAATATCTCTGGATCATACAGCTGCACCTCCAGTAATATTGTGTACCTTATCCAGTGCAGAAAATGCAGCAAAGGATCTTATGTTGGCGAAACAGGACAGAAGTTGCAAACAAGGATGAATTTGCACAGACATACCATCAAGGAACATAAAGAAGATGACCTCTGCACACCTGTAGGACACCATTTCACACAACCAGGCCACACAATGGGAGACCTCAATGTTTTAGTTCTGAAAGGAAAATTCAAATCTATTCAGGAAAGAAAAACTTTTGAACTAAGAATGATAATTCTATTTGACACAAGAGAAAAACGGCCTGAATTTGGACATGGGATTCCTCACTCATTATCCAACAGCTTTATGACTATTAGCTAGCTTGCCTCCCTCTGTGTGAGTGTAGTATCCCCCTCCCCCCTCCTTTTGCTGTATCTTATCTGTAGCCTTTTTTTTTTTTTTTCATCCCTTCTAACATTCTGCTTAAACTTTGTGATTTGTAATAGTACTGCTTGGACTTTGAAGAAGGGGACATACCCTGAAAGCTTGTCCTCAAAATTGTATGTTAGTGCAAATAAAAAAGTATCACGGACAGTACTCAATTCTTTGGGGTACAAATTTATTGCCACTAAATGTGAAGTTTTACCATTATCTTCTGGAGTGGGGCCAACATGGCATCAAATTTTGCTTTGGTTGCAAACATTTAATAAAGATGTCAAGTTACTCTATCCAATGAGAACACTCCCTTTTCTTATTAAACATAAATATATAAATGTGTTGAATTCGGCATTTTGTAAATTCATTTCTCAGGGTAAGAAACCTCAGACTGCATTTAAAAAACTTAACATACCCAAGTTAGAGGGGAGAATGGCCTCATCTAATATACGATTATACAATCTATTGTGTCTGTTTAATCATGCTGTAGACTAGATTGTGGGTAAATCTAGGTTTTCAAACGAGTTGGAATTAAACGTGACAATACCCTGGAATTTAACATCCCTTTTGCATTGTCCACCTGAGAAAATGCCTATATTTAATCACCGGAACATCTAGATAAGAAATACAAATCTCCGTATTGTACAAGATACAGTATCCTATTAGAAGTAACCCAGCATTTCCTGCAGGGGAACAACATATAACTGTTTGCAGAAGGCCAAATCAAGGATTGACACATACATGTACATCAATTGTTTGATATGGATATGGAGAATCCATACACTTTTCAGGCCTTGTGTCAGAAATATCATATTCCCTTATTGGATTATTTCTATTTTATGCAAGTGTCTTCTTACTGGAGGAGTATTACATTGCATCCTAGATGGGATATGTTCACTCCCTTTTTGGACACTCTACTAGAACTTCAGATTTATCTATTTCTGTTATCTACCCCTCCCTGACAAGGCCTTTTTAAACAAGATACATCTAATATCCAAAAACGGTCTCAGGATTTTCAGGTGGATAACATAGTATATAAAATACTCCAGGGATACCGAAGGATCTGTAAAATTATAATAAATGAAGTATGGTGTGAGGCGCAATATAAGATAATGCACCAATTATTATACTTACCATTTCAGTAATATGACCTGCAGTCACACATTTAGAAAATGTGGAGAAGAAAAGGTCACACTAGCACATTATTTTTGGTATTGCCCATTAGCCAATACTTTTTTGTAGCCAGCATTGGCTTATGCATCTAAGATTGGTGGTTATAGCATACCAGAAGACCCAATGCCAGTTCTGTTTAGCTATTGGGAGAGGGCGTCAAAGGAACAGTCAGAGAAAAGTAATAAAGAATGGGTCTACATTTGTTTAATAACAGCAAGAAGGTGCATACTTGAAAAAATGGCTTAATTCATTACCTCGGACCTTGGAAATGGTGCAAAAAGATATGAAAATGCCTGCTTTACTTACAAAATCAATTAAAATAGGTGAAGAAGTGGAGGAATACTTGAAAAAAAAATGAATCAACCATGGGCACTATTTATGGAGAAATCTTTAACAGCACAGGAAAGGGCAATATTATTACCTAGCTGGGTGTACACAAGCTGTAAATCAAGAATATGAATGGTGTTTGTACATTTTATATTTTAGATTATAGATTTTTGTCTATTTATGAAATAAATGTGTATTTATGTATAAATGTTATGAGAGAGTCATGACAGCATAAAGAAATCAAAGGTAAATGAAGTATATAGGATTTTTATGGATCAACTTTGTTTGGTGAGGAGTTATAGAGAGATGGAGTCAGTACAAGATTGACAAACCTATACTATGAAAGAGGTTTTTTTAATATATATTTTCAATATTGGTGGAAAATACTAGAGATGTAATTGTAGTACATATCATGAACTCCGTCTTTTTTAATGTTGTTTTATTGTATTTGAAAGAAATGTTTTGAAAAATCAATAAAATATTTATTAAAAAAATGATATACAACCAAAAAATATGTTAATGAGATGTATAGTGGTGTTATGTATTCCATTTCCAGTTTTGCGTTTTAGCTGAATGGAGCATGCTATTGCAATGGCACACTTCTAACAAACAAATTGTCTTTTTTCCAGTGGGATACAGTTCCAATTCCAGCAGAAAAATTGGTCTTTCCTCAGTGAGATTCCACCCACAGCACACAGATGGGTCTTTCCCTAGTGAGATCTAACATCTGGCACCCACATAATGGTCTGTCCCCTGTATCTTTCTTCAGCATACACAATCCACAGTTTCCCGTCACAGTCTTCTCATAATGCAGTCCCACACTCCTACCATACAAATTGCATATTAAAAATTGTCCCTGTCCTGTTTATTTCAATAATTGTGCCAAAAAGGATTTGAAAGCTGGTTTGTATATGAGGGTTTGTAGTACATTATTGTGTGTAGTATAGGACATTATTTGATCTGTATTGGTCTCGTGTACCCCACCGCTAACACACAACTCACTTATCTTTATCCATATCAGTAGTGAGAGCCTCTAGAGTACACACTGCACTTTAGCCAAAATTTACACCTACAGAACATGTGCATTATCCCATCTCTGACTAGTATGTTCATGTACCCCTCAGTGGTCAGCCCCACAGAATGAGCCTTATCTCCAAGGTCACCTACCCCCAGCTTATGCGCGGTCAGCCGGAATGACCTTGACCTGCCTGTGCTATCTGCATTTTCTTCTCAGCTTCAAAAAGCATGTATAATCACCCTCAGTGCAAAGTTTTCAGGGTAGGTGCATTAACCACTCAATGACCTGTCCTCAATGTATGAAGATTAATCCCTTGACAACAATCCACACCTCCTGTATGTTTAAGTGATTGTAAACCCTCACCTTGTGAAACAACCCATTCAGTTTAAAATACAGTATAATTAAAAGGCAAAACATTTGTGTATAGATAATAAAAAAACATGATATGCACCTTTTTACAGTATCTATAAGTGGTCACAGGGCCAGTGCTAGACAATTTTGGGCCATAGGCAAGACCAGCTGCCACCCCCCAAAAAAAAAAAAAAAAATTAAAGACAGTAGAAAATATTAAATCAAACAAAACATGAAACTGCTACATTTCTTTTAATATGCAAATCTAAGTACCATAAGATAGCTCTGACAGATCCCAGGGTGTTTTCCCTAGGCAATCTGGGGAGATAAAACGCTGTGACAGCAGGTAGCCCAGCCCACACACAAAGAGAACACCTGAACTGAGCAATCCTCACACAGTGACACACATTGCACCAACACTGACACAGATCAGCAGGTCCAAGCAGGCACTAGAAGAGCAGGTTGTGGGATTGTGATGATGTCATCACTCACTGACACCACATTGCACATTTGATGGATGGCTGGCCAGGTCACACGCACACAGACACGATTACATCAGACATTACCTTCCTCCCAGGCACATATCCACCTTGACTGATTGAAAAGAGAAGGGTGGAACTCCACAGCGATCAGCATCCACCAGCCGGCTTGCA
>CATNWA010004322.1:0-15322 GCA_951230385.1 Staurois parvus | reverse complement strand
GTTTTAAAATTTTTTGGGGCCCCGGGGGTCATTCCCAGAATCTTAGAAGGTGTAGAACGTTCGAGGCTTGGGTTATTGTTTTCCTCCCCAAAACATCCGATAGTTCCACAGGAAAGGGGGAAAAAACCTGTGAATAAACTGAGACCACGAATACTGATCGTCGATTTTGCGGGGGATTCATACTGGTTCAATGAATTGGGTGAACCTCATATATGGTGGGACCACCTGAGGTATGGGGAGACTCTGATGGGGACACTTGATTTAATGATTGTACTATGATGAGGCACAACTGTTATATAAGGGGGGGGGGGGGGGGGGGGGACAGTACTTTGATGAGAGCAACTGACCTAAGAGGGTACTTCTGATCGGGGAATAACTTGTGTAAGGTGGATTCTATTTTCTTTTGTTTGGAAAGAGAGATTTAGGTAACTCGGGTGGAAAAATTTTTTAGCAACCTGAACCTCTCTTGAACTTAAAATTCCTTACCATGCTCTAATGAATACACCTTGTTCTGGTGGACAATGATATCTGAAGAGGGGAAATATCATCACTATTAACCCACTTGCACTCCTGAGGATATTACCCCATTTAATGACCAGGACCTCTTTGTCGCTGGTACTCGGCGCTTGCAATATATTCAACTGATAATTGCGCAGTCTTTGCAATGCTGCACCCAAACGAAATTTACGTCCTATATTTTCGCAAACAAATAGAGCTCTTCTTTTGGTGGTATTTGCTCACCCTGATGCGCTTTTTATTTTTCACGCTAGAAAGAAAACAAAAAAAGATGGGAAAAATTTTGAAGAAAAACCAATATTCTTTTACCTTTCAGCTATAAAATCTCATATATATAAACTCCCAAAGTTTAGTTATTAAATTTAGGCCAAAATGTACTTCTGCTCCGTGTTTGTGTTAAACAAAAATCCAAATATGTTGTAATTGATAGCTTTTGTGCTTGAAAAGTTAAAGGCGTCTACACATATTGGTTATAAATACTTTTGGGCCAAAATTTACGCCATTTTATTTTTGCTTATACCGCGCTTGCGGTAGTTTTTACGGACAATTTGTACGAAGGTCATGCAATACGGTTATTTTATAAACATGAAAATTTATGTGTCTCTTTATTACACACAAATAGTGCTTTTTGGTGGTTTTTGATCATCTGTGACTTTTTATTTTTGGCGCTATAAACAAAAAAATCTTTTTGAAGAAAAACTTTTTTAAAAAAAAAAATATGTTTCTCATTTCGCGGTCATAAAAAAATATCCAAAAATCTAAAATTTTCATCTTAAATGTTAGGCCAAAATGTATATAGCATCTACAAACTATGGTATAGATAATGGGAATTTACACAGCTTTTTACTTTTGGACTGCTCATCACATTCTTGAGGTGCTAAAATACCAGGAAATAGTACAAACCACCCTCAAATGACCCCCTTTTTTGGCAATGTATACACTTAAGCTATTCTGCTGAGAGGCATATTGAGTCCATGTAAGATTTATTTTTTTCCACACAGTTTCTGGGAAAATGACAATTTTTTTTTTTTTTTTTACACAAGTTGTGTTTAATGTTTTATTTCTCGCACAAGCCATGGGTATATGTGGGAATTACACCCAAAATACATTCTGCTAACTTCACTGAGTATGGGGATACCACATGTGTGAGACTTTTTGGGAGCCTAAAGCCACACTTACAGGAGCCTGAAATCCAATGACCACTTTGAAAGCTTGAAGGTGGTACACTTCCTCATTTCACTTCCTCATACCATATCACAGTTTTGAAGGCCACTGACATGCCAGGGATAGCACCAAACACCCAAATTTCCCTTTCTGGAAGTAGATACCCCAAGGAATTTAAAAGAGGCATGGTGAGTATTTTGCAGATCTCATTTTTTACTCAATACAAGGTTTGAAATATAAAAAAATAGAAAAAAATTATGTTTTTTGTTTTTTTTCTTCATTTTCCAAAATTGGTGGCAACAAATGCAGAATCTGCAAACATACTTAGCGTGCTTCCTATCAAAAATTCCTTGGGGTGTTTACTTTACAAAAAGGTCATTTGGGGGGGTTAGGTGCTGTCCTGGCATTTCAGGGCCTCCAAAACTGTTGATAGGTAGTCTGGAAGATGTAATGAGGAAATAAAGCCCTTTAAAAGCCTGAAGGTGCTTATTGGATTTTGGGGTCCTGTACTTGGCTAGGCACTGCCAAAAACGTCTCTCACATGTTGGTACCCCATACTCGGGAGAAAGTAGCAGAATGTATTTTGGGGAGTAATTCCACATATACCATGGCATGTGTAAGCAGTAAATCATTTAAGTGACAATTTTGTGTTAAAAAAAAAAAAAAAAAATGTCATTTTCCAAAAACTTGTGGTAAAAAAAATAAAATTCTTCTATTGATTCAACATGCCTCTCAGCATATAGTTTGGGGTGTCTACTTTCCAAAAAGGGGTTGTTTTGGGGGGTGGGGGCATTCTATGCCCGGCAATTTGAAGTTTTATGCCACACATCACTCACTTTCTAACCACCTGAAGATAAAGCCTTTTCTGACACTTTTTGTTCACATTTGAAAAAAAAGTATTTTTTGCTAGGAAATTAATTTCAACCCCCAAAATTTATATATTTTTTAGAGCAGACACCCTATGAATAAAATGGTGGGTACTACAATTTTTTATGGCACCTATGTACTCGTGCAGTGATTTTTCAAAAGTTTTTAAAAAAAAATACACTTTTTTTACTTTTAATGCACAATAACACAATATATTGGCCAATTATTTGGTAAGATATAAAAGATGATAGTATGCGAGTAAATAGTATGTCATGCTTTAATTAAACTGGCGCATGCCCGTGCAATGGCGACAAACTGCATACATTTTTAATATCCATAGACAACTTCTTTAAAAGCTACCATTTTAGATTTATAGAGGAGGTCTAGTGTTTAGATTACTGCCCTTGATTTGACGTTCACGCGATACCTCACATGCATGGTCTGCAACTGCTGTTTACACTACCTGCACAGGGTTCAATGCTTGTGGCACATAGGTGTGCATGCATGGAGGGGCGAGTTTTTTTTTTTTTAAAGTTATTTTAGATTTTTTTTTAAATTATTTTTACATTGTACCTTTCATTTTTTTTTTTTGATCACTTTTAATACTACCACAGGTAATGCATGCAAATATCCCTATAACTCAATGGACATTGTCATATATTCTTTTTTGAGAAATCTGGGGTCTATCAGACTCTAGATATCTCCTCTGCCCTTACATTTATCTAATCAAACCAAGATCTGTGTGATCAGATGCTTTCCCAATTTACAAATGGCGCTGTTTATATCCTGGAGAAAACTGAAGTGATGAAATGCTTGTAGCTTCGAATTCTTAGACTATAGAGATAATTGGCACCATTCTGGTCTCCAATCAGCTCTATGGTCAGCTAGCAGAAACAGCGGCTGCATTCTCAGGTACCCCAATGGCACCGGGACTGCTGAGAAAGGCCGTGGAAGGCAGTGGGGGAGGGGGGCATCATATCCCGCTGCTTGTAAAAGCAATCCTGCAGCTAATTTAGCCACTAGGATTGCTTTTACATGAAAGCCGATTGCCAGCTGAAAAAAAACGATACTAGGATGATGCCTGCAGCTGTAGACATCATCCTGGTATACCCATTCAAAGTCCAGTGATGTACCAGAACATTGCTGGTCCTTGTTGGGTATTATGCTATGTTCTTTTTTTTTGTATGCAGCCTGTGGGACTGAATAAAAAAAAGAGAAGAAATCACTGCCAGAAAAACGTGTGTGGTATGCCACCATTAGAATATATCGCCATACATCACCCACTTCATCCACCCACCCAATGGTGGGCACACATTAGGTCACACTTTGCCACAAACGCCAGTTCCAAGATTGTACAAATGTCTAAATAGTGGCACGCTTGAATAAAATTGTCCACGTATAAGTGGTACCCCATATGGAGAAATGATGACACAAGTCCCAAACTATCTTGCCACTGCTCCCCATGTAGTCTGGGAATCCAGGCGGGTCCACGTGACTATCTTTTCCCTTGTAAATCCGAAAACGTCTAAGTATAGCCTGTTGTCTCTCACAGGCCTTCTACATCTTGACCCCATATATGGCACGCTTGCTGGGGAGAAATTGTTTGAATAGCAAGACGTCCAGAAAAACAATTAAATAACCATGGAAAAACCACGTGAAAAACCACGGGAAAACCCAGGAGCGTGAAAACCACGGTAGCGAGAATCACATACTTCTATGTGGATTTTGGCGCACCCATGCCGCCTGCAGCAGTATTTCTGCTATGGGGACGGTCAGGAAGCGGTTACAGAAGCGGTTTGTGCTATGTCGCTGCGTTACTTTAAACTGACAAATGAGCGGTCATGTAACACTGCACCCAATTAAATTTACGACTTTTTTCCCACGAATTGAGCTTTCTTTCGGTGGTATTTGATCGCCTGTGCGTTTTTTATTTTTTGTGCTATAAAAAAAAAGGCTGACAATTTTGAGAAAAAAAACAATATTTTGGACTTTTTGCTATAAAAACATGTCCAGTAAAAAAATGTAAAAAAAAAAACATGTCTTTGCTAAAAAAAAAATCCCAATACGTGTAAATTAATTGGTTTACGTGAAAGTTATAGCATTTACAAATGGCGGGAAAGATACAGGGATTTTTTTTTTTATATACTAATAATGGCGACGATCAGTGACTTATGGCGGTGATCAGCGATTTATGACAGTGATCAGCAACTTATGGTGGGACTGCGGCGGACATTTTGACACTGGGGGGGAACTGACTTGGGGTCACTGACATTCCCCCAGTGACACAATTCAGTGATCAGTGCAACAAAAAAAAACACTGACACTGTACTAATCTGGCACTGTGGAGGAAGGGGTTAACTTTTTTTAGGCAAAGGTGTTAACTGTGTGTGGGGAGTGTTGTATTAGTGGGTGGGGGGGTGTTGTTACTTCACAGGAACACACTGATCCCGAGAGCTAAACTCCGCTCTCAGGAACAGTTTGTTAGGAACTGACAGGGAGCAGCGCTGCATTGTAAACAATGCAGCTGTGCTTTGTGTCACTGTTTGCCGGGATCCAGTGGGTATGACCGGCTGAGACCCGCGGTGATTGGCACCAGCGGCCGAGATTGGCGGCACGGGTAGGGTGGTCGCGCGCCCCCTAACCTGTTTTGCAAAAATGACATTTTAAAATGTGATTTTGCGCAGCGGTGCCACCCTGTGGCCGTTTTAATACAGTGGCTGGTCGGCAAGCAGTTAACCTAAAACTTTAGTTTAAGATCTGAGAATAAAAAAGATATTTCCTGACTCCTATCCAGAACACTCACATTAAATAAAAGACTTAAAATTGGTAATAATACAATCTATAATTGTATGTAATTCCAAAATCTTTTTTTTTCATTACATTTAGCATTGTGTGTCACTCTACACTGTTTTCTTAAAGCTCAACTGTATTATGACAACTATATAAAGGAAAGAATTCAAATAAAAAAAAAACTGTTTCTCTTAGTTTTTGCCATAAAACTTTGCAAATATTTAATATTTCTTCATAAATTTATGCCAAAATGTATTCTGCTACATTTCTTTAGTAAAAAAAAAACACAAATATGTGTATATTATTTAGTTTGTTTGAAAGTTATAGAGCCTACAAACTATGGTATATATACTGGATGTTTAAAATTTGTCAACCCTGAAGTTCTGACTGCCTATCCCAATTTTTGAGGCCCGGAAATGTCAGGACAGTGAAAATACCCCCCCAAATTACCCATTTTTGAGAAATAGATGCTCCAGAGGAATTTAGTAAGAAGCATTGTAGGTTTTCCTGAAGTTTTAAATTTTGCGCCACAATTTTTTGAAAATTGAAGAAAGTAAATAAATTTTTTTTTATTTCACAAAGTTGTAATTTTAAACACTTATTTCTCATATGAATACTTACAATTGCACCCCAAAAAACATTATTCTACTTCTCCCGAGTGTGAGGATACCACCTAAGTGAGACCTTTTTTTTGCAGCCTAGGGGCCCAAAATCCAAGGATGACCTTCAAGCTTTCAATGAACATAAATTCAGCATTTGTTTCCTGACTACCTATCGTATGTTTGGAGGCCCTACAGTGCCAGGACAGCAAAAACACCAACAAACTTACCACATTTTGGAAAGCAAAAGTATTCTTTAAGAGGCGTTGTTGAGGCTTTTGAATATTTCATTTCTTGCCACACCTTTTTTGGAAAAAGAAAAAAGTTGTCAATTATTAACATATTTGTAACAAACAATACTGTATTAGCATACTTAGAATTACACCCCAAATCACGTTCTACTTTTTCTCCTGAGTTTGGGAATACCATATATCTGAGACTTTTCCGCAGTTTATCCTCATAGAAGGGCTTAAAAATCAAGAAGCAAATTTCAAGGGGCATAAATTTGAAGATATAATTTTTTGCCACAAAGTTTTGGAAAAGGCAGAGAGAAAATGGAATTGCATTTTTTTACACAAAGTTGTCAATTTTTTTTCCTTTTTATTACTTTTCCATTATAAATACAACAAATTTTCAAAACATATCAAACACAATTTCCATAACATATTTACATTTTACCTTCCCCTCTCCCCTACCCCCCTGCCCACCTCACCCATCACCTCCTCACATTTCTTTTCCTACATGTTTCATATCTGTTCCATTATTTACTCCTACTGTATTACTTCTTTACTCCTTTCTCCTTCACTACTTTCCAACTACAATTAGGGAGCTTGTTTTTTTTTTTATGAAAATACACAGCAAAAACAATCCCAATCCAATATCTTCATTCAGATATCAGGCTTCCTCCAATCCTAAGATTATTCCTCCATTTCCCTCATGAGGAAATTCACAGTTACCAATCGTGGATAAAAACACAATTTTCCTTTATTTGCCAACTTACATTAAAATAAGGGTGAAGCAGCTCCTCCTCACAGGGATACAGATACAAACAAGTTTTAGGGAAACATTAGCCACATGTTCCCACTTCCAAGATGGCCGCGATCGCACTTCCGGTCAGCGTCGATACGTCTAACGTCACATGTCCTGACGCGTTTCGTCACTTCCTTTGACTTTATCTGAAGGGTAAGGACGTCTGCGCATCGACTCCTTATGTACCCCCCTTCCTACATTAATGGCACCACTAAACGCCATCTTGGAAGCTGGAAACCGCCGCCCACACTCATTGCCATTATCCCTTGTTACAACAACAGATCTAAAGGACATTTCACATCTTATCCCAAACCCTATGTCTCTATACTATCGTATCCCACCAGGAGCACCATGGAATATGCATTACAATAAAATCCAAAAAAAAAACACCAACATACAGAAAAATACATCTTAAAACATTAAATACATATATATACTTTATATTATTTTATATGCTCCAAATTGATCTACTTCACCCTTACCTACCCACCTTGTGAAAACAACCTTATATCATACTTAGACAATTCTCATATATTAAAAAATATACCTATCCTCATTCCTATATTATTCATACAATATACCCCCTCTACTGGTCAAAAATTGGAATCACCCCTCTACTATATTAATTACTTTAATTATATCCTATTTTCTTATAAAACAACTTTAAATACCATAATTATCATTATATCAATATCAATATATACGTCTATCCTTCCCATATGTTCAGACACATATCTTTATGCCTAATAAGCAATTTTTTAATACTAAAATCAAAAACATATCATTAAATGGTCCTTAATTAAAAAATAAACTTTATATTATCTCCAAATTTAATATTCTCAATCTTATATTATATTACCTCTATGGGTCCCCATATAAATATTCACGAATCCATATTACCTTTCCTCAATGTATATTGGGTTTTATTAAAAATTTCCTATAAGGTAAATATCATATATTAGATATAAAATCATCTAAAAAAGTATTAATAAAAAATTTTATATATTAAAAATCCGAAATAAAACAGTTCAAATCCAATTCTACATTTAGACCATTCGGTTTCAAAGTGTTCAAATTAAAAATCCAATACGTCTCGTTTTGTGAAATGCTTCTTACCCTATTACCTCCCCCAATGGGAGTCCACCATGTCTATACCACAAAACTTTATACCACTAGGATCCGAATTGTGGTATTCTTTAAAATGACGTGAGACGTTATGGTCCTTTTTCCCTTTAATAATATTATTACTACATGTTCTTTTAGTCTGGTACTTAGATTCCTTTTAGTTCTTCCCACATATTGTAATGGACACGGACATTCTAATACATAAGTCACATACTTAGTGTCACATGTAATGAATTTTTTTATCTTAAATTCTTCTCCTGTATGAACCGATTTGCAACTCCCGATTTTTTTCTTTTTAGTGCCTGTTACTTTACACATTTTGCATCTTTTACATGGATAGAACCCTTGTAGATCAAACATCCTCATTTTTTTGGGGGGTGAAATAAACCCCCTTCACTAATAAGGTCCTTAAATTGTCACTTTTTCTGTAAACAAACTGGGGTTGGTTGGGTTACACATTACTCAATCTCTGATCTTTTTTCAGGATAGGCCAATATCTTTTAAAAATGCCCTCTATATCTTTATACTGACAGTGGAATTTTGAAATAAAAGCCCAATCGGCTACATTTCTTTCCTTTCTTTTTAATTTTGATCTTTATTTTGGTATCCCCTATATAATTTTTACTAACTTTGAATCTAGCTTTTTCTAATTCCATTGGATTATATCCTTTCAGAACAAATCTTTGTTTTATTAATTCTGATTGTATGATGTAATCCTCTAGTTTTGAACAATTCCTCATTATTCTAGTAAATTGTCCAATGGGAATCCCACGAATCCATTGGGGATGATGGCAGCTAGTCGTAGGGATAAACCCATTCCTGTCATTGTCCTTAAAAAAAGTCTTAAAACAAATTCTGTTTTCATATTTAAAAATATTCAAATCCAAAAAATTGGCCAATTCCTTATCTATTTTACATGTAAATCCCAACCCATACTCATTATCTTTAATCACATCTAGAAAGATTTGTAATTTCTCATCCGAACCCTCCCAGATTAATAAAATATCATCAATATATCTTCTCCAGATTTTGAGACCTTCCCATTGTCTACCAAAAATGACCTTATCTTCCCATTTGGATAGAAGGATATTTGCCACACTTGGGGCAAACTTGGCGCCCATCGCCGCACCCTTTCTCTGCTCATAAAACTCCCCTATATACCAAAAATAATTCTTGCTCATACTGAACTCGAGCAATTGAATAATGAACTTCCTCTGTTTCAGATGTAAGTCTGAGAAATTCCTCAGACCCCATTTCACAGCCTCAATACCATCATAATGTCTAATGTTAGTATAAAGGGAATTGATATCTATTGTCACAAAAAGGGTGTTCTGTGAGATCTCCATTCCTTCTAATAGATCTATCACATCTCTGCTATCCTTCAAATACGACGGCATTCCCTTTACAATTGGTTGCAGATAAAAGTCTGCATATTCACCAATTCTCGAATGAATAGACCCAATACCATTTATAATGGGCCTACCCGGGGGTTTCGTCAAGCTTTTATGTATTTTAGGTAAAATGTAAATAAACGGGATTCTACAATGTGAGGGAATTAAATATAATGCTTCTTTCTCATTTAAAATTTTATTCTCTTTTGCTTGATTCACTAATTTTTTTTAACAGTTTTTTGTATAAAGTTATCGGATTTTTTTTAAAATTTTCACATATGTGTCTGAATCGCTTAAAATGAATTCCAACTCTTCTTCATATTGTTTTCTATCCATCACCACCACCCCCTCCCCCCTTATTCGCTGGTCTAATCACTACATTCTTTTCTTTTTTTAAATCATTTAAGCCCTGAAAGATGCTTCTTTCTTCCATAACTTTAGAAGTTTGTAAACTACGGAGATCTTCTATTACCATTTGTTTAAAGACCTCTATATTCTGGTTTTTTGAATTTACCGGATTAAATGTGGACTTATTCTTAAGATTACTATGAATAAAATTAGATCCACTATTTCTATTTGTCAGAGTGGTGGTTCCTGGTAGCGACGCAAAATATTTTTTAATATTCAATTTTCTAATATACTTATTAATATCGATATAAGTATTAAATTTATTCAAATTCCCTTTTGGGGCAAATTTTAAACCTTTATCAAGCACCTTAATCTCATTATCCGTTAGAACAATGGAACTAATATTATAAATTCCTTCCCCTATGTTTCCTGCCTTTTCCTTTTGTTTTCGTTTCCCATCTCTTGTGCATGGTTTTCTATTCTTTGATAAGGAGTTCCTCCTCCCTCCTCTGATCTTGGAACCGGTCTGTCCCCCCACTCTCTCCTGTAAGGGGATGACTCCCTTGGATCCCTTTCCCATTGATATGGGTAGTATGGGACCATTTGTGGTGGACCCGGGGGGCGGCCTCTGAAGTCCCTCTGAAAAAAATTTCTTTGAAAACCTCCTCTCCCTCTATTCCCTCTGGGGTTGTTCACATATCCATTTCCATAATTATTTTTCCAACCTTCTAATGGTTGAAATCTATTATAAACTGGAACATTATATGTCTGATAGGATGGACTATGGGGTTTACTATATCCATTTCCATTATTCCTTTGGGGTGTTCTAGATTGACCTGATTTTGTCTGAAATACAGGCATCTTTTTGGGAAGAACAGATCTCTGTATCTCCTGATCCCCTCTCTTTTCTTCACTCAATGATCTCACAGGTGATGACTCACTTGATTGACAATTATTAACTACCAAATCTTGCCATTTATAAATCTTGTTGTTCTTATAATCTTCCATATCCCTGTTAAACTTTTTTTGCTTCTTCCTCTTAATTTCCACATCTTTTTTCTTCAAATGTTCATGTACCACTTTGAATAACTCATTATACTCTTTTTTATCTTTAAAAATTTCCACCTTCATTTTTATATCTAATATTTTTGACTCCACCATTGTTAATTTCCTTCTTTTCCTATCTAATAGTAGATTTAGCAACTGATTTTCACATTTATGGAAAAAGCCCATCCATTCTTTCATTGAATCTTCATCTTTATTTAACCCATCATTGGGTCCCAAATCCCAGCTTAATCTCCTTGGAACTATCCCCTCTGCCAGATATTTTTCTAATGTCAGGATGTCCCACCATAATTGTATTTTTTTCTCCATGCTATATTTAGCTCTTTTAATTAAAAATTCTAAATTGTCATTTCTTTCAATATTTGTTGTTGAAAATATTTCTTCCACATTAATCTTTCTATTATCCAAAAAATTAAACACCTCCATTATGTGTTAAATACTACAAAAGAAAAATTCCCCTAGGGAAAATATACAAGTGCTGACCCTAAAAATACCCCCTGGTATTCATGTACATATATGAAAATACACAGCAAAAACAATCCCAATCCAATATCCCAAAAAAGTTATCCACCTCCACCATTGAAGGCCAAACAAACAAAATATATAAAACTTTTTCTTTTTTTACCCAAATCATAAATATGTCCGCCAATCCCACCTAACAAAAAGTGTCCAAAAAAATATATATATAGTGTCCCAAATGTCTCAATTATCAAAATAAATCTCCAAACATGTCGATCATTAAATTCTTTCTTCTTCAAACTTGCAAATCCTGATGACAATTAAACCTCAAAAGAAAAAAAACTTAACATAGTGTCATACCATTTAAATAATAAAACACACGTGCCACTCTCTGTGCAACATGCAACATCTATGTACACGTGTATACTCTAAAAGTGAGTATCTCTATACAAGCAAAATTTATATCAATGGACGACACTCACATAAAGTGTCAGCTACAAACAAACGTGAAAACTAAAGATATCACTCCAAACGATGTGTATCACCACACTCTGTATATAAGTGTACACCTTAGACCCAAACCCACAATCTCCACCTCATGTGCTGATGGATAATTACCCTATGCAGGAAAATATAGGGCATCACATCACTCTGGGTTGCTATCTCTTCATTCAGATATCAGGCTTCCTCCAATCCTAAGATTATTCCTCCATTTCCCTCATGAGGAAATTCACAGTTACCAATCGTGGATAAAAACACAATTTTCCTTTATTTGCCAACTTACATTAAAATAAGGGTGAAGCAGCTCCTCCTCACAGGGATACAGATACAAACAAGTTTTAGGGAAACATTAGCCACATGTTCCCACTTCCAAGATGGCCGCGATCGCACTTCCGGTCAGCGTCGATACGTCTGACGTCACGTGTCTCTGACGCGTTTCATCGCTTCCTTTGACTTTATCTGAAGGGTAAGGACGTCTGCGCATCGACTCCTTATGTACCCGCCCTTCCTACATTAACGGCACCACTAAACGCCATCTTGGAAGCTGGAAACCGCCGCCCCACACTCATTGCCATTATCCCTTGTTACAACAACAGATCTAAAGGACATTTCACATCTTATCCCAAACCCTATGTCTCTATATACTATCGTATCCCACCAGGAGCACCATGGAATATGCATTACAATAAAATCCAAAAAAAAAACACCAACATACAGAAAAATACATCTTAAAACATTAAATACATATATATACTTTATATTATTTTATATGCTCCAAATTGATCTACTTCACCCTTACCTACCCACCTTGTGAAAACAACCTTATATCATACTTAGACAATTCTCATATATTAAAAATATACCTAACCTCATTCCTATATTATTCATACAATATACCCCCTCTACTGGTCAAAAATTGGAATCACCCCTCTACTATATTAATTACTTTAATTATATCCTATTTTTCTTATAAAACAACTTTAAATACCATAATTTCATTATATCAATATATACGTCTATCCTTCCCATATGTTCAGACACATATCTTTACGCCTAATAAGCAATTTTTTAATATTAAAATCAAAAACATATCATTAAATGGTCCTTAATTAAAATAAACTTTATATTATCTCCAAATTTAATATTCTCAATCTTATATTATATTATCTCCATGGGTCCCCATATAAATATTCACGAATCCATATTACCTTCCCTCAATGTATATTGGGTTTTATTTAAAATTTCCTATAAGGTAAATATCATATATTAGATATAAAATCATCTAAAAAAGTATTAATAAAAATTTTTATATATTAAAAATCCGAAATAAAACAGTTCAAATCCAATTCTACATTTAGACCATTCGGTTTCAAAAGTGTTCAAATTAAAAATCCAATACGTCTCGTTTTGTGAAATGCTTCTTACCCTATTACCTCCCCTCCAATGGGAGTCCACCGTGTCTATACCACAAAACTTTATACCACTAGGATCCGAATTGTGGTATTCTTTAAAATGACGTGAGACGTTATGGTCCTTTTTCCCTTTAATAATATTAGCTACATGTTCTTTTAGTCTGGTACTTAGATTCCTTTTAGTTCTTCCCACATATTGTAATGGACACGGACATTCTAATACATAAGTCACATACTTAGTGTCACATGTAATGAATTTTTTTATCTTAAATTCTTCTCCTGTATGAACCGATTGACTCAGAGATTGAGTAATGTGTTACCCAACCAACCCCAGTTTGTTTACAGAAAAAGTGACAATTTAAGGACCTTATTAGTGAAGGGGGTTATTTCACCCCCCAAAAAAATGAGGATGTTTGATCTACAGGGGTTCTATCCATGTAAAAGATGCAAAATGTGTAAAGTAACAGGCACTAAAAAGAAAAAAAATCGGGGGAGTTGCAAATCGGTTCATACAGGAGAAGAATTTAAGATAAAAAAATTCATTACATGTGACACTAAGTATGTGACTTAGTGGGTAGGTAAGGGTGAAGTAGATCAATTTGGAGCATATAAAATATAATATAAAGTATATATATGTATTTAATGTTTTAAGATGTATTTTTTCTGTATGTTGGTGTTTTTTTTTGGATTTTATTGTAATGCATATTCCATGGTGCTCCTGGTGGGATACGATAGTATAGAGACATAGGGTTTGGGATAAGATGTGAAATGTCCTTTAGATCTGTTGTTGTAACAAGGGATAATGGCAATGAGTGTGGGCGGCGGTTTCCAGCTTCCAAGATGGCGTTTAGTGGTGCCGTTAATGTAGGAAGGGCGGTACATAAGGAGTCGATGCGCAGACGTCCTTACCCTTCAGATAAAGTCAAAGGAAGTGACGAAACGCGTCAGAGACACGTGACGTCAGACGTATCGACGCTGACCGGAAGTGCGATCGCGGCCATCTTGGAAGTGGGAACATGTGGCTAATGTTTCCCTAAAACTTGTTTGTATCTGTATCCCTGTGAGGAGGAGCTGCTTCACCCTTATTTTAATGTAAGTTGGCAATTAAAGGAAAATTGTGTTTTTATCCACGATTGGTAACTGTGAATTTCCTCATGAGGGAAATGGAGGAATAATCTTAGGATTGGAGGAAGCCTGATATCTGAATGAAGAGACAGCAACCCAGAGTGATGTGATGCCCTATATTTTCCTGCATAGGGTAATTATCCATCAGCACATGAGGTGGAGATTGTGGGTTTGGGTCTAAGGTGTACACTTATATACAGAGTGTGGTGATACACATCGTTTGGAGTGATATCTTTAGTTTTTCACGTTTGTTTGTAGCTGACACTTTATGTGAGTGTCGTCCATTGATATAAATTTTGCTTGTATAGAGATACTCACTTATAGAGTATACACGTGTACATAGATTTTGCATGTTGCACAGAGAGTGGCACGTGTGTTTTATTATTTAAATGGTATGACACTATGTTAAGTTTTTTTCTTTTGAGGTTTAATTGTCATCAGGATTTGCAAGTTTGAAGAAGAAAAGAATTTAATGATCTACATGTTTGGAGATTTATTTTGATAATTGAGACATTTGGACACTATATATATATTTTTTGGACACTTTTTGTTAGGTGGGATTGGCGGACATATTTATGATTTGGGTAAAAAAAGAAAAAGTTTTATATATTTTTTGTTTTTTTCTTTACCAGTCCCTTTTTTGCTCACTAATAAATCCCCAATATCTCTTAGAAGTTTTTAAAGTCCTCTCATCTGCCCCAGGTTTTCTTATATTTTTAATTTTTTTCCTGTCCTGTATCATCTAATTCCTCCATTCTTTGTATATACTCCACTCTAATTATCCAGTCTTTTAATTTTGGGGTTTCCTGTGTCTGCCAGAATCTGGGATTAGTCTTTTTGCTGCATTTAATAAGTAAAATATCATCATGCTCTTATATTGTTTCATTGTATACTCTGAATTGTGAAATAAACATACTCAGGGTCCTTCAAT
>CATNWA010004321.1:0-15219 GCA_951230385.1 Staurois parvus | reverse complement strand
TGTCAGAAAAAACTGTCAGAAATAGCGGAGCTCCCACTGCAGGGACACTTTTTGCCGGGACTGATCGGGGAAAATGTTCGATTCGCGCAACAGAAGTCAGGCAAAATTTCGGTTTCGCGGCGACAATCGAATTAATTTCCTGAAATTCGACTCGAATTCGGTTCGCCTGGTTTTCGATGTCGCACATCTCTACTGATTAATGAGAGGGACCTAGATCATCTGGTAATTTTTCTAGCAGCAGTATGGTACCATATAGCAGCTTTGCATCCTAAGCAGATTTAGGATTCTACTTGAAAACAGATAGGTTTCAAAGTCTGAGATTCATTTTATTACGCGGTTTACCCTTTTACCAAACCAAGAAAATATTGGTAAGTTGCAGGTTTTTAAGGTACACGTTACATTTTTTTTGGCAACACACACACACACACAACACCACACATATAAATGTTTTTTTGTATTTAATATTGTTTGTCTTTATTCACAAGTCCATTCTACAAAGCAAAAAAACGGAACCTGTAATTTGTTAAGAAATTACTGCAAAGACCTGGTGTAGATACAAAAGGCCAAGCTAATGTCAGTTATTACTTTAAGGATAAATTGATCTTCAGATGGTGATTATTTGTAAAACAAAATCACTCTTAGCACATTTTTGTAATCATTCAACAACCAGGGACTATAATTCATGAGCACCAGTGTGTGGCCCGAAACACTCCTCACCCTGCAATGTGAGGGGCACATCTTCTCATGTTGTGGGCTTTTACACGTTTCCCAGCACCTCAGACACCCTGATTCACTCGAGCCACTATGTGTCTCCTTAACTTTACCCTAAACCTAAAATTTCCACAGTTTTTTGCTTTGAACCATGACTGACATGATCTCTTGTTACCCGTTGATGCCAAGGACCAGTGTTCTCCAATGGCTCAATGTTCATGGAGTCGTTAACCACCTCAATAATGACTGTTTACAGTAGTTATTGAGTAATTTGGAGGAGATGCTCAATTGGGAATCCACAGGTGTGACAACATTTTTTGATCATGGTATGCCTCAAACTGCATATAAACAAGTGTAATTGTCACTGGGAGTAAAATCAAAATCTTCTGTGGCCTTTGGGAAAAATGCTAGGACACAGAGGGGTTATATTTACATGGAGAGTGCAAAATCCAGACTCACTTTTTGCCATAGATACCAATCCGGCTTTCCAGGTGTCATTGCCAAACGCTTCATTGAACAAGCTTGTGAGGTTAGAAGCTGATTGGTTTCTATGCAGGATGGGAGGTCTGATTTTGGAACTCTCTCAGCTTTAGTATAATAAACCCCAGAGTGGGACAACCAGAAGTTGGCGGTAATTCATTACTTTTATGACACTTTTCACTCTGGTTGGACCACCTTAGGGCTTCTATTCCTTATGGCTCTTGTACTTATGGGTATTACCACCACCTTTCTCTGGTGCATTCCTTTATGTTCAATGGGTGACTTACATGCTTCAAACTTCAACTTCTCAGGTAATCCGAAGGCCTGATGCAGTTTCTTTAATCTATGCACATTCATTTAAAACTGCAACCAAAGATGCCTTTCCATGTTTATGAATCCCGAAGTTGATGCATAAAGTTTTCCCCGATATTCTGGAAAAGCTTTGGCCCTGGGGCCGCTCCACTTGGGGAGAAGAAATTATGAGGCAGTAGGGAATTCTCTTGCTGCAGGTGCTTTCTCTTTGCTGCCATTAGGACTCCTGGAATAGTCTTGGGTGGTATGCAGTCAATTTAACTGTCTGACAGCAAAGCTTTCTAAGAATATTGAAGCACTTACAAACTACCTTACTGGGCAATGTTTTGTGGAATGCATTCTCATAGATAAATTTAGGCTGGTCGAGAGATTCCTTCAAAGTCTTGTATCCTGGGTCTGTGTAAACCCTTCACTCCCCACTTAGGGGGGGGGTTTCTTCTTGGTCAAGAAAAAATATATCTTGCTCTGCTTGCATTGCAACAGCCAATCTGCAGCCAACTCTAACTTAAAGTCATAGGACACACGCTGCTTGTTATAGAAATATGTAAGTACACTATCTGCTGGATCCCGTGTCTCCAGAGGTTGTGTCTTTCTGAGATTCCCTGTGGCCCACTGTTTCTTCCTATGTACATGTTCCCAGTGCCTTTTCTGGATTCATGTGTATTCCAAGTGAGATTCCAGCATTCCTGCACCTTGGATCTCTGTGTACTCAAGAAGAGCTCCAGTTTTCTTGCACTGTGTGCTATGTATGATTTTCCAGTATTCCTACACCTTGTTGCCTTGTACACTCCAGACACCGAATCTTCTGCGCTCTAGGACCCTGGCAGGTGGCAAATAGATGGAACCAGAACTAAAAAAACAGCGGCCACCAGTGCTTCAAAGGTTGTGCAGCTCCAATCAAGGCTGGGGAAACCCGACCAACACTGCAAAGCGAAATAAAAACGAGAAGCGCACAAAACTTGCGCATTACTCAGTAAACAGAAATTTATTAAAAAGAAAGGTACTCACAAACAAGCGAATAAAATCAGGCATGGTAAGTCCTCCAGGGACTTCAGAGATAGAGGGCCAGCGCGAGTTCCATCGTGGGGGTAAGCACTCAGTTCAGCTGACGCGTTTCGAAGGCCAGACCTTCTTCATCAGAATGTCCTGTGTACCTCTTCCAGTAAGCCCCTCTTTGCTCTTTGGGCAGTTTGGCATCTCTGTCTTCAATGATCCTCGCATCCAGTGCTGCAAAAGACTTTCACTACTGCTCCTGTGATCCCAGCACTCTGATACTTCAAGAAATTTGTGCCATTAATCCAGTGTTCTTAATTGATGGGTGGTGGAGCTCGCTTAATTGATGGGTGGTGGAGCACGCAAGATTTCTGTGGAACATATACAGCAAGTGTGCATGGCAAGGATGCACTTTGTATTAGGAAGAAGATATGTGTTATATGAAGAGGATATTGTGTTATAAGAGTTAAAAGGACTTTTATTAATTAAAATTCACATTTTAATTGTGTAATTTAACAGCGCCCCTCTTTCATAAAGAACTGCACGCACACTGTTTTTTCTTGTATACTTAATCTTTATTCACTGAAATTAGTGTTCTATGGGGCTTATCCTACAAGTTTTAAACCATAGTAGAACAGGCAGGCCGTAGGGATGCTAAATTTTACAGAGTTACATTTTGTTTGTAGCTATAACTTTGTGTTACTGTTGTTAAAAAAAAAAAAAAAAATTAAAGCACACAGCTTAGTAGGTATGTTTGTAGTTCCACTGGCCATCCACTTCTCAGAACAAGTCTGTATTACCATTTTAAAAAACAATAAACAACTTTGTGTGTGTTCAATTTTAGTGACACAGCCTATGTAGTTCTAGGCTGAGTATGTAATTTCTTTTGTGTTTAACTTGTCAGAACAAGTAGGTGTTTACTGTTTGAAATAAAAAAGAACATTTTTTTTACAGTACTAAAAAGTACTTAAATACATACAGGTTAAGTACTTAAATGCGTAGCTTGAACCTTGCGGTTCTCAAAGCAAAAATTGGCCTGGGGGGCTTTACAGGGCTGAGTGGGGGGCTGAGCAGAGAGCGCACAGCTGAGGGAAAAGGCTTGCCCCATCTCCCTGTGTAGGTGGAACCTGAAACTCAGTTTTCTAAATTACCTACACAGGGTAAATGCAGCATGTTCTCCTCTCCAGTGACACATTATAAACAGGGATCAAACAGGGAAAGAGATCAAAGATCACTGGGTTTGTGGCCTCTTTTATGTAAACAAATTACCTAGAAAGGCATAACTAAATAGTAAGGAAAACTTAGAAAAATATAATAAAACAAATGTCACTATAAAAGGTGTCACCATTGCGACCCTTGTGACCACTCAAGTTCTTCCCCTTGTCGGTGGCCATCTTATTTTTCTTATACATATAATGCTTAGGAACAACATTCTTTTTCAAGCAGAACAAAATGAATGGTGCTCAACAAAACAAACCGCATACCTGAGCTGATGATCTTTTCCTGCTGGACTCCCACCACAAATGACAGCACCTGGGCCAGCAAATTAATGTTAAAAAAACTAACAAACTGGCCAGCTGACATCATTGACAAAAATGGTAATGACCATATCTGGTCAATGATGTCACTTGGTCTGCCTGCCACCTTGTTTACAATTTGAAATAAGCCAGTAGGTGGGTGGCCAACTAGAAGCTTCATCAAGTGGTGGTAGTAATACCACCACTAAATGAATGACTTCTAGCCACAGCAGATGGTGGTTCAGATCACCTGTTCAGGAAACTGTGAACAGCTTGGGCTTTGGTCGAACTATTTGAAGTTGAGCTCCTAAAGCCACAGCAGACAGGCTTGACTCCGGTAGCACTCACAACTGGTGGTTTCCATCAATTAGAATAATAAAAAGGTAGAGATAAAAAAACATGAATCCATACATAAATAAGTAAAAATGCCTGTCTCATTTTTTAGGAAGACACCTTCAAGGGCCTCCTGGTACACTATACGAACAAAATGACCACACAAGAGGAAAGGCAAATTGAATCACTATGAGAACATGCATGTGCTTGTGCAAAGCCTTTTCTGATGGATACTCTGCTACCTATGGATGTCAAACAGATAACAGCAGTTGCACCATCAGCAGGGGACATGCAACAAAGGTGTTACAAGCTTTCTTTATGCAGTGAAGTGTAGGCTTGGTCCCAAGTAGCACTTATACACAGAGTTTTTTTTCATGATGGTCACTGAGTATGTTGATTCAGTTTGGATACCAATAACCTCACAAGTGAAAAAAAAATACCCCATAGACTACTGAGTGTCTGACACAGACCAGTGGCCAAAGCTTTTAGAATAGGTGCTGGTCTTTCCAGCTGCAAGTGTCTTATCAGAAAGGGTATTTCAATACAGCTGGAGGGGTGGTGACTGACAAATGCATCAGCCCATTCACTGGCAATGATGATAGCCTGACCTTTTTGAAAACAATCCAGAATTGTATCATAGGTGCCTTCCCCTTCCCATTATTTATTTCAGGTACATATATAGTACTGTCAATTTACACAGTGCTTTACATATATATTGTATATTCACATCAGTCCCTATCCCTCAAGGGGTGTACAATATAAGAACAAAAAAAGTTACTCATGTATGACTAGCTTAAGAGTAACTGGATAGTTGAGAAAACATTTCTGGGGGAATTATTTACACCAGCAATGTAAGATATACCTCCAATTTGTCATATTGAAAAGTAACATTTGAGGTGTTTTGACGGGTTTAGAAAATTATGTAATGTTGATTGAAATGGAAATGTTTATTATGATTAAATTACAAAATGGCTTTTGTAGCAACTGTGTATGCTAGTCTTTTTCAGTGAAAGTAGAGTGTTCAGTTTATATTAGATTGTTTCCATATTTCTCAAATTCTTGCAGGAGGTTATGTACTGTTAGGTCAGTAGATAAGCTGTTTATCTGAATGTTTCATATTAAAGTAGAGGAATGCCAGATGCAGCAAGGGCAAATGAGAGGACTTGACTATAGTCTTGAGCACTCTTTATTGTAAACCCTTCTTGGTTGTTAACAATGCAATGTGTATTTTCAGTTAAGACATATTTTGAGTTATCATTTAAGGGTTCAGTTTTATTTTAATGTAATACTGTCTTTAAAATTATTAAAAGTGTTTATTCCTAATGTATGCTGTTGTATTAAATACAGACATTTGTACATTATCTGCCAGAAGTATCACTGTATACCACAACAGTCACTTCACCTCTGCGCTTAACAAAATGTAAGATATCAACCATTCAGCGAAGTGCATTGTTTTCAAACTAGTTGATGCAAAGGCTTGCATTATAAGAATAGACAGTAAAGGCACAACCACTGTGTAGCATTGCAAGGCAAGAAGCAGAGCCTGCATATTTATTGAAAAACTATAGGTATGTGTTGGAGCAGGATTTTATTTTACCTGTTGCCAGATTTTTTTGTAATGACTAGTCATTCTAACCTGGACAGGTCATTTTTCTATGATGATAAAAATGTATTGTCCTCTCTCCGATTCTCCAAATTTATTATATTGTTTCCACTTTTCATCTTTTCCATCCTAAGACTTTCTAAAAGTAATTTTCCATCTATCTTGTACTTTCATTCCAAAGGTGTTGCTTTGGTTTCTTTTCTTTATGTTTATTATGAGATTATATACAGGTGAAACTTGAAATATTAGAATATGGTGCAAAAGTTCATTTATTTCAGTAATGCAACTTAAAAGATGAAACTAATATATGAGATAGACTCATTACATGCAAAGCAAGATAGTTCAAGCCGTGATTTGTCATAATTGTGATGATTATGGCTTACAGCTCATGAAAACCCCAAAATCACAATCTCAGAAAATTAGAATATTGTGAAAGGTGCAATATTCTCGGCTCAAAGTGTCACACTCTAATTAGCTAATTAAGCCATAACACCTCCAAAGGGTTCCTGAGCCTTTAAATGGTCTCTCAGTCTGGTTCAGTAGGAATCACAATCATTGGAAACACTGCTGACCTGACAGTTGTGCAGAAAACCATCATTGACACCCTCCATAAGGCGGGAAAGCCTCAAAAGGTAATTGCAAAAGAAGTTGGATGTTCCCAAAGTGCTGTACCAAAGCACATTAATAGAAAGTTATGTGGAAGAAAAAGGTGCACAAGCAGCAGGGATGACCGCAGCCTGGAGAGGATTGTCAGGAAAAGGCCATTCAAAAGTGTTTGGGACTTTCACAAGGAGTGGACTGAGGCTGGAGTCAGTGCATCAAGAGCCACCACACACAGACGGATCCTGGACATCCGCTCCTGAACAACAAACAACGTCAGAAGCGTCTTACCTGGGCTAAAGAAAAGCAGACCTGGTCTGTTGCTCAGTGGTCCAAAGTCCTTTTTTCTGATGAGAGCAACTTTTGCATCTCATTTGGAAACCAACGATCCAGAGTATGGAGGAAGAATGGAGAGGCACACACTGCAAGATGCTTGAAGCCCAGTGTGAAGTTTTCACAGTCTGTGTTGATTTGCGGAGCCATGCCATCTGCTGGTGTTGGTCCACTGTGCTTCATTAAGTCCAGGGTCAACACAAACGTCTACCAGGAGATTTTGGAGCACTTCATGCTTCCTTCCACAGATGAGCTTTATGGGGATGCTGACTTCATTTTCCAGCAGGACTTGGCACCTGCCCACACTGCTAAAAGCACCAAAACCTGGTTCAATGACCGTGGGATTACTGTGCTTGATTGGCAAGCAAACTCGCCTGACCTGAACCCCATAGAGAATCTATGGGGAATTGCCAAGAGAAAGATGAGAGACATGAGACCGAACAATGCAGAAGAGCTGAGGGCTGCTATTGGAGCATCCTGGTCTTCCATAACACCTCAGCAGTGCCACAAGCTGATAGCTTCCATGCCATGCCGCATTGAGGCACTAATTGCTGCAAAAGGGGCCCAAACCAAATACTGAGTACATATGCATGCTTATACTTTTCAGAGGTCCGATATTGTTCTATGTATAATCCTTGTTTTATTGATTGCATGTAACATTCTAATTTTCTGAGATTGTGGATTTGGGGTTTTCATGAGCTGTAATCCATAATCATCACAATTATGACAAATCACGTCTTGAACTATCTTGCTTTGCATGTAATGAGTCTATCTCATATATTAGTTTCACCTCTTAAGCTGCATTACTGAAATAAATGAACTTTTGCACCATATTCTAATTTTTCAAGTTTCACCTGTATATTTCTCTAATTTTCTTACTTATGGATTTCTTCCTCTTCTTTTGGGCTGCAAAACAGTGGCCCATCAAGGTCTATAGTAAATTATTCTGCTCAATATGGCCAACATTTCTTAAAAGGGGTCAATAGTCTGGTGAAAGCTTAACAGAAAACAAAATACATATATTTTGCAAGAAACATTCAAAAGCTCTAGACACCAGATCAAGAGGCATGTGTATACTTATCTCCAAAGCCATATTTAACCCTATTGCAAATACTAATGATCTCCTTGCTAGATATAGTATGTTCACACCAAAGTTTACACCTTAAGTGAACAAGGATTTTCTGTAAATGGAGTAAGGAGTATAAACCACACTAATATTAGCTGCAGGTCTCATGAAGGCAGGGAGCTGGAACTACAGTAGGAGCTGCAGTATCCTGGTTAAACAAAAGTAGTTATAAGGACACATCAGTAATCCAGCAATAGAATATATCTCGGGAGTGGTAATTTTTATATACACACCTAGAAAAAGCACATGGAGTTCTGCTTTTTATAACTCTATACACACTTTAGCTAGAAGATGTGTACACATTACACATTAGCCTATACTGTATTTACTTTACTACCTTCATGAAGCATACAGAAGAAATTATTATGTAATCCTCTTCTATAATCTTAGTGGTGTCTCTTAGTCAGGTACAGGGAATATTGATTACTCTGATCCTACACCCACAATAAATATCTATTTCACCAGATTGGAATGATATTCTTCCCTCAATAAATCAGTGTTTCCATTAAATCCATATGCTTTAGACAAAGCAGGTGTTAATGAAAACTGCTGCAGATATGTGGTAGGTACCTCTCTGCTCTTCATACCTGTCATTTTATTTGTTTTTGTTGTTTAATTGACAAGGTTATTTTAAACTTTAAAAAAAAACGCATTTTAGAGGCAAACTCACCCTAAGGTAGGATCTCCAGAGGTGAGGTGAAAAGATCAATGTATAAAATTATAGGTACAAAAATCATCAATATAGCTCTAAAGTGATAAAATACAGGATAGTTGTAATAATTTTCTTCTGTGTGTGAGGCACTTATGCTTTAAATGTGTGAATATATACTATTGACACAGAAGCTCCAGGTGATTGATAGAAGGGTATGTGAGATGGGGAAACAGCTCTCATTGTTTGAACACTGTTTGTGTGGAAGTAAATTAATGTTTTGACTGACATTCTGTGGTTTAGCCACAAGATGTCACTGTTTTTATAACACAGGCTCAGACTGCATAGATATTTGTATATTCATGAAGAGGTGGGATTTGGCACTCAGAGTTGGAGTTTAGTGAACAGGAAGAGGAAACTGCAGCCATGTTTTGGACGATGCTGAATGAAGGGGTGTGTGAGCTGAGAATCCGTTGACATCCAGGTGTGAATGCGTCCCTTAGTAACCAAGGCTGCAGCTGAGTGAAGCTAATGAGATTGCTGCCAGGAATGCTGATGAGATTGCTGCCAGGAAGACTGATGAGATCGCTGCCAGGAAGGCTGATGAGAGCAGAGGAACTAAGCAACATATACGGTGAGACCTCATGCTTCTTGGAGAGACATTTGTTCTGTTCAGAGTCACCAGCGTGGATGAAAAGAAGACCCGGGTCTGTAAGATCGTGCACGCACCTCATTTCAGTGTTGGCGCTTTGAGACTGAGTCCAGGCCTATAGTTAGGTAGTTAGGGTCTCTGTTTGTGTCAGGCCACAAGTGTTGTTACTGAATATTGAAAGGACTCCACAACTTAAAGTGATATTTCACATTGGAGAGCTGATAAAATCCTACAAACTCAAGCCAGACTGGCGTTTTGCTCAGAAGAAATACTCAGGAATGTGCTACAGGACCAGTTATGTTAGAGGGAATACCGTACACCCATACACTGATTCCTGCTCTTTTAGGGTAATAACAGGTAAGGTGTGGCAGCTTATTTGTGTCCACCAGTAGGTAAATTACTTCACTTTATACCTTCATCCATCAGAAGGCGCCATGCTATGCAGCACAAGGGTCTCTCAGCCTTTGGGCTGGGTGTATGTAAATTTATTGTATGTTTCCAGCATTTGTGGTTGTGTTTTTTTGCCACATCTAAGTAAAATTCTGTTGTGGCAAAAGCTGGTGTTGGGGTTGCTTTCCTCGTTCGTGACTTCACTGTATACTGGGGAGCCCACCCCGGTACACTGCTTACAGGTATGCAGAATATGTGTTTATTAATGTTAACAAGCAACTCAATTGAACAGGGTCAGCATCAGATGTAGCAGAGTACAGTTTCAGAAAAGTAGGCAGGATTGCAGTATTCCAAGGGCGTTACTTGGGATCACACTTTAAAGTATATCTAAAACTGAAAGTTTTTTTATATTGTTTTGGAGTGGGGAGTGGTTAAAATTCCTATCATATTTTTTTTCACCATCCGTGTGCCATTGGGGAGATTTCCCTGCATTTTATGTGCTGTAAACACAACATGAAATGAAAGGAAATCTCTCAAAACTAAGCAAAATATTTTCTGTTGTCTCCTTTTCCATTGCTGATTCCAGATGCTTCTACTTTTTATTTTAAAGGTGTACCTTCAATAACCTGATAGAACCGATACTAAAAAACTAGGTCAGACTGTACAGAGGGTGTTTAACGTGATCTCAATTTGCTGGTGCAAATTACACCAAATTGGGAAGAGAGTAAACTAGCATGAGAGATAACAGGTGTTAAGTTTCATTAGTTGGTCTAGAACTAGATAAGAGGGCATTTGAGCTACAAGGAACGGGGCTGGATCAGGTACTACACCTTAACACACATATAGAGCTGGCTTGGTTTTCAAGGATGGAAATATGTCTGAAGCCAGAAGAGCAGGTACAATGGCCAGACATTGCTGTGAGACCGAGAACTGAACTCTACTGAGATTATGGCTTTTGTGGCAAGGTGCAACTGAAAACAATATAAAAACATTTGTTTAAATCCAGGCAGCACAATGACAGTGGTGGTTATTTGCTAAAGCGGGAGAGTGCAAAATCTGGTGCAACACTGCATAGAAACCAATCAGCTTCCAGGTTATATTGCCAAAGATTAATTGAACAAGCTGAAGTTAGAGGCTGATTGGCTACCAAGCACAGCTACACCAGATTATGAGTGCACCATTTTTAGTAAATCTCCCTCAGTGTCACAAAGGAGATGTTAAAAGTATTATTGACAAGAGCCAAGTCTAACCACTGACCATACATCTTAGTATCTGATTGTACAATATTCTTTAAATCTACAATTATCTATGTAGTGCAAGGGCCTGTCTGATTTAATAATCATTGAATGGATTGTGTATGTGTGTCCTCATTTTACATCATTTTGGTAAATCTAAAGGAGGTTGTCTGATCAGACTATAGAGTTTATGATCACCTTAGATCAAATAATATTGAATAAAATTGGTCTGAGCAGCCACTGCAGGCTTGACAGAAAATATCTAGTTGTAGAAAGCACATAAAATTGCATCTGCTATTTTAAATCTTTCTTAAGGGGGTACATCTGATAATTTAACCCTTCCTGAATGGCTGTGTGGGAAATTGCAGAAGAATGGAAGGTTATACAAGGAAGGACAAGAGGATCATTAAAGGTCAAAAGGAGCTAAAAATGGCATAGAATGATAATAAATTGCAATCTGTATTTAATCCCAGTTCAAGCTAATTTGCCCCTCTCTAGAGGTAGTTATTCATGGAATAGATAGAAGGTTGTTTGATTAAAATAGCAAAACTGATTGAGGGTTATTCTTTTATGGATTTACTGTAGTAAAAATAACATTGAAGTTTTTGAGTCACAAACTGTCATTATGAGGCAGATTACCTTATGAAATAGCGTCACTAGTTTCTATACTACATATTGTATAATTGTGACCATTATGTGGATAACTACAATAATGTTGCAGCTGTCAACCTTTTGTTGATGTGCTACCCTTGCTGCCTAAACTCTTGTTGTTTTGTGCCATACTCTTACATGGTAAATTAGTAAATGGAGCAGGTTTTACTCAGGTGCTGTCATAAATTCCATCCATGTCATTATGTTTGTTACTGTTTTTTCTGTCATATTTCAGAGATTAAACAAATGCATTTTATTTGCTAAAAGTTATTTTCTTTTTTATAAAAAGTGAGTCAGACTTAAGCTTCTATCATGCCCTGTAATACAGCTTTGGAAAACAGTTTGAATTTGCTAATTTAAAATAGCACACTTTGAGCATCCCTTCTAAAATCGTGAATTTCTTAATATTGCTTAGGCTGGTTTTTGAATGCTAATGCCTCAGTTAAACTCTATAGAGAGTTTTGGTGGAGTGTTGCGTGCACATTGTATGTTTAACCAAGTGAAGGAGGTTGAGCATCTGTGTCCATGTTTAGTTTTCTGTTACGCTCTTTATTGCAATTCATTTAACTGCTCCACGTTTCAAGCTAGGTGACAGAAATGCAAACACAACATGAAATAGATCAGCTGCGCCAAAATAACTGAACTGTGGTCTCAATTTAGATACAGCTGTTTCAGTTCTCCAGATAGATGTAATTTAAAATGGACTGTCAACCAGAAGACCTACAAATATTTATGGGACAGAGGATCATCACCTTTATATAATAATTTTAAAATTTTGGTCATTTTAATTCCTTGATGTTGTATTTGTTTCACAAAGCAAGACAATGCATGCTTGCCACTAACATATCTGGGTTAATGTCTAGGAGGCAAAAATGTAACATATACTGTAGACATTTTTACTTTTCTTGAAGCCAGAGAATATGTTTTTATGGAAAGTTTCTGGCATATTGAACGCATTCAGTTTGACAGTTTTAAAGCTTATCTAAACCAGAAAATGGGATATTATATTTTTAAAACTTACCAGTCCAGTAGCTGCATTAGTTTCATTTTCACTTTATTTTTACTTGGTAGACCTGAAAATAACACACCCCCTGGCCTTTGATAAATATGTTTTTTTTCTCCAATGTTTTTACCTTTATTCATCTCCACTACAGGGTGGATTGGGTAGGACATAGTAGTATACACAATACAAATAAGGATATTTTTGCTTTCTTTTTTGCTCATAGGAAGTGACAAGACACTTGGCATTTAAGGCATGACAGAAAGGTATTTTATATTCTTGATAAAAATGTTTTTAGCATGAAAAAGAAAACAAATGCAATCATTAAAAAAAAATCTAAGGACTGCAAGATATTACATTTCTGTTTTTGGGTCTAGATATGCTTTATTCTTTGTTTATCTGCCACCATATAGATAAAGCGCACTTCCCTATAGTGGACAACAATGCTGTACTGCAATATCTTTAAAGAAGCCTCATATAGTACTTGCCTGTCCTCATCAGGTCATATAGCAAATATTTCAACTCAATGGGTACAGGTGAGCAGGTGGCTTGTCAGAGAAGCTGTACTATTTTTTTTTTAAGATGAGTGATTTTACTATAGGAACCGAAAAATGAACCCACAGAATGTAAAAGAATGTTAAAACAATAACACTTTTGGATTATAAAATTAAAAATTAATTGTAGTGGGAAAACTGAAAATCATTGAAACATGCCAGAGCTCAAGGGTCACTCTGCTTGAAAAGCTTGCAGTAGGTATGGCCCCTGGTCTATGGACTCTGCACAGATCTGCTGCTCACACCACAAGGTAATCCAGTTAACATCTTGTATTATAAGACTACTATGTTGCTAGAGCTCTTATCTATGTTTAAACCTTTTGCTATTTTGTTGTGATGCCCCTGCATGGATGGCCAGCTGTTTTGTACTTCCAACTGTGTAGTATATCTAGTCTTTCTGTCCCTTTGTTTACTCCCACTTCCTGACATTTCTCTACTGTTAAAATGACAGGAGTTGCTGTGTAAATATTACAGCTGCTGTAAAACAGCATCCATTGGGCACAGGGTTTATAAACATTGTTCAGACATGAGACATAAAGTAGCTACTCTATTTTATTCAAATACAGATGAAAGGGATTGAGACATTTGCATGCAGGGGCGGACTGATAACTCATGGGGCCCCCGGGCAATAAGGGATTATGGGGCCCCTGTGTCCTTGCCCAAACTCAAAAAAGCCTATGAAAAAGGGTACCAGGGGCATCTCTTGGGCAGTGTCCAAGTTTCCAAATGGTCAGTCCGCCCCTGAGTTTGCATGTGATGTGCAATAAAGTAACCTAGACAAGTAAAGAAGGTTTGTTTTTAGTAAAAATATATTCCTATTTAACCCTTACTAACTCTTAGTTTAGCCTAATCAAGCCTTATTGACTACTCCCATTATCCGCTTAACTTTTTCCTGTTGACTATTTTTGTTATTTCTATTTTTTTAACCATTAATATATAAACTTTCTTTTAAATTGTTTTGTTCATTATTTTTTCAGTGTTGAACTGAAAAAAAACCCTTCAATATTTCATTTATAAATAACGTTGCAATGCTTTTAGCCCAGAATCAGAGTTAAACTAAAATGAACACTGATCAAAGTAGCAAAAAAGCATTTTTTTTTAGTTTTGCTTAATTTTTTCATCTATAGATGGAAAATAAAAAAAATTTTTTTGCAAAAAAAAGCATTGTGTGTCAAAACAAACATAGCAAACAAAGAAACAAAACTATGATATATGTATTACTTTATTACAGTATATAAACGATTTATTATTTTGTTATCTTACAAAAGATTTATGGTAATTAAAATATGAACATTAATAAGATAAAAAAGTATAGCTAAAGAAAATACCAGTGTACCTCAAAAAGCTTGCTCTACAAATAATGTGATCATCCCATAAATGTTATCACCCTAAATCCAAGGGGATTATTTACAAAAACTGTAAAGTGCAAAAATTTGGTGCAGCTCTGCACAGAAATCAGTCAGAAATCAATCAGCTTCCCGCGATTTTATTGCCAAAGCTTAATTGAACAAGCTGAAGTTAGAAACTGATTGACTACAATGCACAGGCTACACCAGATTCCGAATGCACCAATTTTAGTAAATCAACCCCCTTTTCTATTTTGTTATCTTAATTAAGGCAAAAATTTTTTTTCCCCCATTTTGGATAAAAGTAAGGGAGGGTTTTAAAACCCTACAAGGTAAAATGTTTGCCATCTGTGTTCCCTTTTGGGAGATTTCCCCCCCATTTCCTGTTCCAAAGCTGAAACAGGAAATGGGAAAAAAAAAACCCCTAAATGGTTAAATCCAGTTGGCACAAGGGTTTATAAATTGATCCCAAATTTGGGGAAAAACCCCACTATACCCGTTCTGGGGAAAAATCAAAATTTTTGGGTTTTCTTTACTTTCCCTTTCTTAATAAGGAAAACGGATAGAGGGGGTTAACTCCCCCAGGGAAGACGCAATAAAAACCTGAAAAATGTTTAATACCTTCCCCCCTCAAACCAAAATTAAAAAATTAACTTTTTAAAGGCTTTTCACTTTCGCAGTGGTTTGTGGTTACACTTCCACCTAGCGCCCTTGCGTTGGGGTGAATCCCCAAC
>CATNWA010004320.1:0-14643 GCA_951230385.1 Staurois parvus | reverse complement strand
TGCTTTGTCTCAACCGATCAGGAGGGAGAGACCCAGGAGAGCTGCTGCTTTCATGCACAGCTCTGGATCGTGATTGGACTCAAGTATTGGGGGGAGGTTCACACAGAAGGTTTTTTTTTACCTTCATGCCAATGGCTCCCACTGCTCTAAGTAAAGCCAATGAAAGCCGGGAGAGGGGAGAAAAGCTGCTGCACAGTACTGAACAGAGATCGGGTTCAGTTGCTGGGGGAGCTGCACTTAAAATGCTTTTTACCTTAATGCATGGAATGCATAAAGATAAAAAGCCTTTTACCTTAACAACCACTTTAAACATGTCTCGCAAAGTTATCTGTCTGATAACACAAAACCTCTAGGGGTTCCAACAAGATATGGTGGTTAGCCTATAATAAAAAAAAGAAGCCCATAATATAACCTCTCTGCCACTAAATGGCGCTGACACCACTTATATACAGAATCGCCATTAGGAATGCTTACCACTAAATCCTCCAGTTCAGTAGGGTATGTAATATGGCCCTCAATATTAGATGGTACACACTTGTCCCTAAAAGAAGAGCATAAAGGAATAACAATTCCATATGACTTATGATGTCTCCAACAGAAAAAGAACCTGTTCTAAGTGTGTCGATATTGAGGCTTCTTAAAGATATAGTATCACTCAGCAAGCATGGAGCTCCTGGCCAGTCTGCACCATCACAGCCCACTCTCTATATGCCTCCTACGCCCGATGCACACCAACGCCAAATAGTGGCATGTATGTGCATGTGTATGAATTTCCCATGCATGGGCAGACATCCTGCAGGTCTGCAGCAGATCCCCAACACTTGGAAAAGACCTGTGGCACCTCTCTTCATGTGCAGGATATTTAAAAATGGCCACACAGAAGAGAAAAGATAGGTGTTTTTTTTTTGCAGGATGAGGTTTCTATTTAAAGCTTTATTCACATGTTTGCTGGATTGCTTTTCAGAGGTGGGTTTGAGACAGTTTACAGGCATTCAGGGGGTATTAATGCCACCTCCTGAATGACTTCCCAAGTAGGATTTCATGTTGAAACGTCATGGCTGCAACTGCCAGCCATGCATATGGCATGTGGTTACGGCACAGTCTCATTGACATCAATGGACGTGCTTGGTAAGCGGCACCACCTGCCCCATGCAACATGCTCTTTAAAATTTGCTGTCACTGCATCGGGACCACCACAAGGTGTATGGACCTTAGTATATGCCATGCCAGTTTTTAGGGAGGCTGATGGTAAAAACTTGAATCAATGGCCTGTTTTTACTAACCCTTTGCCAAACGTGTGAATGAGGCCTGGACTGGCATGAAAGAGGTTGTATGCTAGATATGCTTGTGATGCTTATCGAAAGTTTTATGGCCTGCTCACACTGGATGCAATGGGACTGCATTGGGCAGTGAAGTCCCAAAGCAAGACGTCTTGTTTCCTATCAGGCCAGTTCACACCACCACTGCGCACAGATCAACTGGTTACAGCCTGGACTGACATGCTTCATCATATTTTGGATTTTTCAATGGCTATGAGATACTGCAAGAATTAGAAGTAAAAACTGCAAATAACACAGGATAACATTGTATACATAGTTTTTATTGTGACGTAAAATATAGTTTATATTAAAGGTGCCCAGTGCTTAGTAGCTTTCATCCCTATAGTATTGATTTCTGGTCACATCAATCTATGCAATGGGGTTGATTTACTAAAATTAGAGAGTGCAAAATCTGGTGCAGCTCTGCACAGAAACCAATCAGCTTCCAGGTTTTATTGCCAAACCTTAATTAACCCCCCCATCACATCAAGCCCAGCTTTGAAATTGGGTGACTTACAGTGAAGTTGCATGATTTCAAAGTCGGGTGAGATGCCAATTTCAGGTGCGATTTTCAAGACACCTGACACCGATGTCTATGCAAATTGCACCAAAAGTAGTACATGTATTACTTTAGAAATCGGTGCGGCTCAGACCAAGTCAGAACCACATTGATTGACCGCTGACAATAGGGTGCGACTTGGCGTATGATTTGCAAGTCGCATGGCATGCAATTCGCATGCCACGTCGCACCCAATGTGACTGGGGTGCAAACAAGCTGAAGTTAGAAGCTGATTGAATACCATGCACAGCTACACCAGATTTTGCACCCTCCAGTTTTAGTAAATCAACCCCATTGCATACTGTTAACTCTCTCCTACCTGTTCTATGCATATGTACATTGACATACTCCTCTATTGTCCACATTTCATCTTCTTGCAGAGATCTGAAGCTGCTCCTCCTCCCCAGGCTGACTATGGACAGGGAGGCCCAGACAGTCCCAACCCCAACTGGGTGAACCGGCCATTCACTTTCAAACGTCCACAAGTGAACTACAGCTACGAATAAGAAAATAAAACATTGTAATCTCTGTGACCCCAACCAGTGTACTAGAGCCCCTGGCACAACAGGAATGGGCTATTGATTTGTAGATATCAAACCATCTCTGAATGTATCCAGGAAGAAGGACTGTTATAAAGAAAATAATATATGACTGATAATTGTAAAAGTTTTTATGTAAGTAATGTGGGGACTTGATTCTGAAAATTAAAAATGGCGATAGAAATCCTGCATAGATTAATAAAACTGTATATGCAGACATCCTTGTGCAAAGGGCACACACAACAGTCACTGGGTGACACAAGGGGCTCAGGATGACTTTGTGTCACAGGGGTCATGGGGTGACACAGGATGCTCGGATGCCCTGAAGTCTAAGGTTGCCACTTCATTAGTTCATTCAGTGAGAGCTGTGAAAATGTGGAATAGACTCCCTCAAGATTTGGATCTGGCCAGCTCAGTGGATTGCCTTAAAAAAAGGCCTGGATTCTTTCTTAGATACACAGAACATAACTGGATACTAACATTTATAGGTAAAGTTGATCCAGGGAATATCTGATTGCCTCTCGGGGGACCAGAAAGGAATGTTTTTCCTAGCAGGAGCAAATTGGATCATGCTTTGCTGGTTTTTTTTTGCCTTCCTCTGGATCAACTTGGGTATAGGATTAAAACTTTTTTTTTCTATGGTTGAACTGGATGGACTTGTCTTTTTTCAGCCAGACTATGTAACTACTGTATGTAATTACTTTAAACCCGAACGCATTAATTACACAGGTTCTAATGCAGATAAGGCACCAAGTGAGTTTAATTATCACCTTAATCAGCCACAGAACCTGTGTAATTAATATGTGTTTGGGTTTAAAGGGATGAGGTGGCAACTCTGCTGAAGTCCTAGGGGTCACAGGATGCTCTGGAGTCATAGAGATCAGAGGGTGACACAGAATGCTTTGGAGTCATAGAGGAACACAGGATACTCTGGAGTCATAGGGATCAAAGGGTGATACAGGAAGTTCTGGAGTCATAGGGATCAAAGGGTGACACAGGATGCTCTGGAGTCATAGGGGGTAACAGGGTGACACAGGATGCTCAGGGTGCTTTGGAGTCGCAGGGTAACACAGGATTCTCTGGAGTCTTAGGGGTAACAGGGTGACACAGGATGCTCTGGGTGCTTTGGAGTTGCAGGGTAAAACACAGGATGCTCATAGGAGTTGCAGAGTGACACAGTATGCTAAGGGTACTGGATTCCTAGAGGGTCACAGAGTGACACAGGATGCTCTGGAGTCACCGGGGTTACAGAGTGACACAGAATGCTCTGGAATCATAGGGGGTAACAGGGTGACACAAGATGCTCTGGAGTTATAGAGGTAACAGGGTGATACAGGATTCTTGGGGTTCTTTGGAGTCACAGGGTAACACAGGAGCCCTGGAATCATAGGGGAAACGGAGTGACACAGTATGCTAAGGGTACTTTGAATTCATAGGGGGGGTCACAGAGTGACACAGGATGCTCTGGAGTCATAGGGGTCACAGGGTGACACAGGATGCTTTGGAGTCATAGGGGCCACAGGGTGACACAGGATGCTCTAGATTCATAGGGGTTAGAGAGTGACACAGTATGCGAAAATTACTCTAAATTGCTAGGGGTCACAGAGTGACACAGGATGCTCTGGATTCCTAGAGGTCAGAGTGACACTGGATGCTCTGGAGTCATAGGGGTCACAGAGTGACACAGGATGTTCTGGATTCCTAGGGGTCAGAGTGACACTGGATGCTCTGGAGTCATAGGGATCACAGAGTGACACAGGATGTTCTGGATTCCTAGGGGTCAGAGTGACACTGGATGCTCTGGAGTCATAGGGGTCACAGAGTGACACAGGATGTTCTGGATTCCTAGGGGTCAGAGTGACACTGGATGCTCTGGAGTCATAGGGGTCACAGGGTGACACAGGATGCTCTGGAGTCAGAGGTGACAGAGTGACACAGGATGTTCAGGTACTCCTAGAGTCATAGGGATCACAGGGTAAAGCCAGATATAGATGATTCGATTTTCTTTCCTGCAACCACGGGAAAATCGCTTGATTCCCCCATCAACACAGTCAGTGTTGATGGGCGAATCCCTCCAGGAGAGCTATTGTGTTCTCTTGGCGGGGGGCACAGGGAGTCATCTCTGCTGGGAGAACACAGTGAATATTGCCAGCATCTATAGCTGCTGCAATAATCGCATCCTAAAAATCCAACATGCTGGTTGTACCCAATTCGATCAATGGATCGACTTGGGTACAATAAGTCTGACCATACATGATTTGAATCTGAGCTGGTCCATGCTGAACCCAGCTGAGATTCGAACCATAAATGGCCGGCTTAACACAAGATACTGGCAGACTCCAGTCACGTGCATGTGCGATATCTTGCAATCCATTGGTGCTGAAAGATATCCAACATTTTGTCTGCACATATGCCAGTCCCCGCCCTCATGCACACACACACTGAAGGTCTCTACGAATACTCTGGATGAGACTCTTACATTTCTGCCCATGAGTGACTCCTGCCAAATGCCTCCTAGGATGCTGCAACACACACCCTAGGAGCCATTTAAGAGATGTCTTGCATGAGCAGACATGCTGTAGGGGTCTCGGGCAGAGTTCTTTTAGAGACCGGCAGCGTATGTGTGCATGAGTGTGGAATGTAGTACACATACAGATACACTGTGAGATTTAGTTTGGGTCATGTAGACCTGGCAGAGCCTTGAGGTGTGTCTGCACAAATGCTTTCCCTCCAGAAAAATGGCGGTGCTGGAGAAGAGGGGCAATGGGAGAACCTCTGCTTCAAACAAGACAATGCTGAACTCCAATCTCTAGTATGTATATTATTTTCTATTTACTTTTGAGATAGGGACCACTGTTAATGATTCTTTTTTCTTTTGGGGTGGGGGGAGGGATAGGCAAAGTGAAGTTCCTCTTTAATAATGTATTAATGAATGTAGAGCTGAATTGCTGTATGACTTTTCAATCTGCCTGCAGTTCAGCCTTAACATCAGATCCATGTCATCTATAGTCATGAGATGACAGTTGGAGGATTGGACTGCCACACAATTTTTCATAATAAACATTTTTGACAGCCTAGAATGTATGTTTATACCTTTCAGTCCTTATTTTAGAGGGATGACTGAAAATAGTGAACATAGTCTTACCCAGAGATAGGTCAGCAGATAGATGAGTTTTCTGATCCAACCAGATTGGCTGATAACTATTTGAAGTCTGTGGATGCCCTTAGATTTCATTGGGGGGGGGTATGAAATTGAGGCGCTGTCACCTGTAACATTCACTGGCACCTACACAGAATGGATGAACGATGGAGCCTGAAATAAACAATGGAGAAGGCACACTCATCAACCAAAACTAGTGCTTGTATACAGTACATCTCGGAGTATGTAGGGCACAACATACAACCATACAACCCACAATAAAAACTACACAGGAATACAAATGTAGCGGTGAGCCAGGGTGGACTTGTCATTTATTGACATGATTGTGGTTGGAGGGGTTCTGCTGCACCCATTGCAGAATTTGGTACCAAGAGCAGTGGACACCTAAGCATCTCAAATCACTGTTCTCCATAGAGTACATAGCAAACGATAGATAGAAATAAGGAAAAGAGTCCTGGAAATTATAGGAACATTCAAAGTATAAAACAGTACATTGGCCTTGTTTTAGGTCTCCTTCACAAACTTTATGTCCAGATTAATTTTTTTAGTGCTGGGGTCAGCAAAATTTTTACTTTCATACCTCAGATCACCCCAATTCCTGCACCTTCACTCCACAGATCACCCTAACTCCTGCACCTTCACCCCTCAGATCACCTCAATTCCTGCACCTTCACACCTCAGATCACCCCAGTTCTTATACCTTCACCCCCCTGATCACCCCACTTCCTAAACTTTCACTCCTCTGATCACTCCAGTTCCTGCACCTTTACCCCTCAGATCACCTAATTTCCTGCACCTTAGCATTTCAGATCAACACAGTTGCTGCACCTTCACCCCTCAGATCACTCCAATTCCTGCACCTTCACTCACCTGATCACCCCACTTTCTGCACCTTCACCCCTCTGACCACCCCAATTCCTGTACCTTTATGCCTCAGATCAATGTATGTCTTCCACCGTCACCTCAAACCACCCCGATTCCTGCACCTTCACCCCACAGATCACCCTAACTCCTGAACCTTCACCCCTCAGATCACCCCAATTCCTGCACCTTCACACCTAAGATCACCCCAGTTCTTACACCTTCACCCCCCTGATCACCCCACTTCCTGAACTTTCACTCCTCTGATCATTCCAGTTCCTGCACCTTTACCCCTCAGATCACCTAATTTCCTGCACCTTAGCATTTGAGATGAACCCAGTTGCTGCACCTTCACCTCTCAGATCACCCTAATTCTTGCACCTTCACTCCCTGATCACCCCACTTTCTGCACCTTCACCCCTCTGACCACCCCAATTCCTGTACCGTCATCCCTCAGATCAACGTATGTCTTCCACCGTCACACCTCAAACCACCCCGATACCTTCACATCTTTGTAATTCTCAAAAATAATAACCCCTAGCATTGGCTTCAGTGACCACAATTATAACCCCCAACATTGCTGTCAGTGCCTGCAATAATAGCCCCACTATGGGAGATCAGTCAGTAAAATATTAATGAAGAAAATATGGGATTTAGAAAAAAAAACACTCACCTAGGGGATGCAGCATAGATCCGATGCTGAATCTGTTCCCCATCAGCTCTGCACTGAGAACTGAGCAATCAAACACCACTGATAACTAAGTTCTCAGCACTCTGTGAGCAGAGAGCCAGGAACTGTCAGCCACTGGCTCTCTGATCTGCCCCTCCAGCACTCACTGAGGCGCTGGGCTGTGGGGGGGATGCAGGAGTAGCTGACTCAGGCTCTCAGTGACTCGCTGGTAGAAATGATATTTCTACATGGCAAGCAATTTACTAGCAGGTGTAGTAGAGTAATAGAAATCCAGCAGACCCAACAGTCATGACATGCATGCTGCTGATTCTGTGTAATTGAATCACTAATTGAAAGGGGCATGTTCAAAATAATAGCAGTGTAGTGTTCTATTAGTGAGGTCATTCATTCTTTGAAAAACAGGTGGCAATTATTGCCCTTATTTAAGGAAGGAAAGGCAGCAAATGTTGTACATGCTGGTTACAGTGCATTTCTCTCTGAAATTCTGAGGAAAATGGGTTGTTCCAGACATTGTTCAGAAGAACAGCGTACCTTGATTAAAAAGTTGATTGGAGAGGGTAAAACATATAAAGAAGTGCAGAAAATGATAGGCTTCTCAGCTAAAATTATCGCAAATGCTTTAAAATGGCAAACAAAACCTGAAAGACGTGGAAGAAAGTGAATAACTACCATTCGAATGGATAGAAGAATAGCCAAAATGGCAAGGACTCAGCCAACAATCAGCTCCAGGAAGATCAAAGAAGGTCTAAAGTTACCTGTGAGTACTGTTACAATTAGAAGACGCCTATGTGAAGCCAAGCTATCTGCAAGAAGCCCCCGCAAAGTCCCACTGTTGAAAAAATGACATGTGTTGAAGAGGTTACAATTTGCCAAAGAGCACATGACTGGCCTAAAGAGAAATGGCGCAACATTTTGTGGACTGATGAAAGTAAGATTGTTCTTTTTGGGTCTAGTGGGAGACAGTTTGTCAGACGACCCCCAAACACTGAATTCAAGCCACAGTACACTGTGAAGACAGTAAAGCATGGTTGCGTAAGCATCATGATATGGGGACGTTTCTCATACTACGGTGTTGGGCCTATTTATTGCATACCAGGGATCATGGATCAGTTTGAATACATCAGAATACTTGAAGAGGTCATGCTGCCTTATGCTGAAGAGGAAATACCCTTGAAATGGGTGTTCCAACAAGACAACAACCCCAAACACACCAGTAAACGTGCAACATCTTGGTTCCAGACCAACAAGATTGATGTTATGGAGTGGCCAGCCCGATCCCCGGATCTTAATCCAATAGAAAACTTGTGGGGTGACATAAAAAAATGCAGTTTCTGAGGGGCGCATGCACGGCCGGCCAGCGGATGTCAGCTCACTGAGCAGAGCTCCATCTTTGGTTGATTCCTATCCTGCCTCTGATCAACCTATCACAGAAATTGCTATGAAAAACATGCTCTTATCTCTGCGACAAACGTTACATAATGACTTGATGGTGACATTATCCCAAATCTCCATTACAGTACAAAAACAAGAACAACGCATTCACCATATTGAAGACAAATTAGGAGAAATGCGCGCCACACATAATGACCTCATAGATGCACACGCAGACCATGAAGCTGAGATTGACCAAATAAACCTCAAACTAGCAGACCTAGAAGTATCGCTCCAGGAGAAACAAACATAAAATTCCAATGGTATACCGAGTCTATCCACGAGCGGACGCCTTAGTCCCATTCATCCAACAACTCATGAAAGCACATCATCCCTATCACTCACAGATGTGGAAACTAGCACATGGACCGGGCCACATCGCGATTCCCAAACAATCATTCCTACCGGCTGCAATCCCAGGGATACATTTAGCGCGCATACACTTCTATCACACGTGAAAGAGAAAGCAGAATGATGATAGCGCAGAAACCCCAATTCAATACCCAACAACACATGCAAATATCAAATTCAGTTGCTGATCTATCCAAAACGACACTTCTCAACCATAAGAAACTCGGAACACTATACCCAAAAGCACTTCGGAGCCACGGAAATAGGATACCAAGGGGTCTTCCACACAAAAACTAACATTTAAACACAACGGTAGGATCCACACGATCAAATCCTCTTAGCCACAGGGCATTAGAACTCCTGAAATAGTTGGAACATATTTCCGGGAGGACCACTCATCAACCCGCCTCATTCCGTCCCCGCAGCAAATGAGACGCAGAAATGTCTTCATGATCCCAAACCAACCTGCACTCTTACAGTATCTCCACAAAATGGGCATTGCTCCTATAAATGTACATACAACTGGAAAATGGCCCAGTTCCAGTATGGACTTCCTCATACTTTCAGATTCCTCCCCAGCATTGATTCCTATAGAGAACCATTGCTTGCTCAAAGCTCTCCATTGTTATGCTTGGTAGCATATGATGCTACCCATGTTACTTGTATATTTTTTGCACGTCTTTTTTATTCCTCCTCCTTCCCCACATTACCCAGTCAACTTGAACGAATCTTACCCTCCCCCACAGGTCTCTCAGTACAACGATTGAATACCTCCTTCCACAAAAACGATCGACACAAGCCCATAACTGATCTTCATTGGATGATCACCAACCACGTCGCCATGAAGAACCCCATCTCTCTCACTCTCTTTGAAAACAACACCAATTCCTCAAACAACCATCCACATAAGAAAGGATGATTAATTTCTCATTGTAAAATGTCCAGAGGCCTCAAACGCTGCCTTATAAAAAGATCCTACTTTCGAGAGAAGCTCGATATTTGCAAGCGGAATTACTATTCCTACAGGAGACCCACTTCGCCTCTACTAAAATCCCCTAGTTCAATATCCACCCTACACCTCAATTATTTTGTCAAAAAACCCCCGGGGGAAAAAAAAAAAACGGGTCATACGGCCTTTAAAAGACCCCCTCCAATTTTAAATTCATTTCCGAAACATTTGGACCCACAAGGCCCAATACCAAAAATTTTTGTCTGTAAAATAAACAGATTTCTGTTTTTAAAATAGTCAGGGTCTACGGACCAAATGCAAATTCATCTTCAACAAACCCCAACGCGATCATTTGTCAACACAAAAAAAAGGCAGCTAATATTTGAGGGTTTTTCAACATCAGGGTTTAACCCACTTCTAGACCCCATAGACGTGCCCCCAAAAAAGCCCCTTTAACACTTTTTTACACTAAACCAATTTTTTTTTTTCCCTGGCGTCCCAACAAAAGCAGGGGGAAAGGGGGAACTACACCTTTACTTTCTCCATCTATCTACCCTACTCCCGCATAGACTTCTTCATCACGACAAATGGTTTTGAAAAACATGTACTTCCCTGGGGACCCGGCCCCTTTCAATGGTCGCCCCATGCCCCGATTTATATCTCTCTTGACCAAACCAAATATCAATCCCTCGGAAAATGGTGACTGAACTCATCCCTACGGGAAAAACCCAGACCTCAAAAAGAAATGCATATTGGATGAACATCGCACATTTTTTTTAAATTTCAATGCACATTGAATAATTTTTTCCCCACATTTTTGGGTTTAATGTTAAGGCATAAATGAGGGGGTTTATTCTCAAAAAAAACTTTTTTCCCCCACATCACAAACAAAAAACCCAAAAACCCAAAATAGAAAAACCCCTATCCTCCATCAAAATCAAAAAGAAAAAATTTAAAAAAACACCCCCGGGGCCCCCTTAAATTTTTTCCTCTTTTTTTTCGGGAAGAAAAAAAACCTATGATCCTTTTATTTTTAAAAAATATGATTTTAAATTCTCCAAAAGAGGGAAATTAAAATTTTTCTAAAGGGGAAAAACAAGCTAATTTCATTTTCTATCTTAAATTCATCAAACCAAAAATGCTGAAAACCCTTTAAAATTTGCACCCTTTTAAACACCCAACCCCCCAACCAAATTTTTTTTAAAACCCTTTACGTTTTTTAAAAGCTATCGCCCCTTTGAAAATTTTTTTTCAAAATTTTTTTTCAACCTTTAAAATTTTGGACCCCAACCCCACGAAAACCCTTTACTCCATTTCATAAACTTTACTTCCCAAAAAACCCAAACCCCCCCCCAAAACTTTGCCCCCCAAATTTGGCTGCATCCCCTACCCAAAATTTTCCCTCCAAAGAGGTAGAAGCAATACAAAAAAACATTCCCACACACAAATCTCGGGAAAAAAGGATAATAAACCCAAAAATTTTTTAACAAACTTTTTGCCCAGAATTTTCCTTACCTGCCCCAGTTTTTTAAATTTAAGGGCAGCCGAAACGGGGCATTTTTCCCCTGGGGAAAAACATGTTACAATTTATTATCCAACTAGGATAAAGGAATTTTCAAAAAATTTCGGGTTCGGCTGATTCGCCGGGAATTGGGCCGCAAAATTTTCCCCTTTGGGGCGAAAAAATTTTCGTGCAAAATTTTAAAACTTAAAAAAAAGGGGTGTTTCTAGGTTCCAAGAGCCTTTATTATTAGTGCAGAACACTGTACCTTTAATTTACCCCGGAGGGGGTTTTAACAGGGGCCCGAAGTTTTTCGGGCCGGGGCCAGCGGGAAGGAGGGGGCCCGGTACGGGGGCCATGGCGGGATTCCGTCCGGGGCCGCAAAATGGGAAAAAGTACGGGGGGGCCCTTGGCGGGAGTGGGGGAGCTTTAAGCAGCAAAATTTTTAAAGGCCCATACAGAGGCCTATTTTAAAATTTCCCCCCGAAAGCAGCGTGGGGAGACCACTTTAAAGGGGTTTTCCCAATGGCAGAGTGGGGAGCAAAAGGCCGCTTCAAATTGGGCCCATACACGGCCCCTTGGGTTTTAAAAAATTTTCCCTCCATTTTTAATTTCCCCAAAAAAACGAACTTTTCTCCCCCTTTGCAATCTATTACGAGACCCTGGGGGCCCGGGGGCCCAAAAATTTGTGGGTAGAGACTGGTTTTGTTCAGCCATGCTTAAAGCGTATTTAAAAAACAGGTCTGTGTTCCCCTTTTGGGGTGCCCCGGTTAAAATGGCAAAAACCCTAAAACCGCCCCCAGCGTTTCTCAACGTTTTCCCTTTTAAGTGATGAAAACCCAGTAAACCAGTTATGGGGAAGAACGGTTACAGGGGGCCCATAAATCGAAAGGGACCTGGGCAGCAGGTGGCAGCCGAAGAGGCCCCAATGGCCCCAGGGTGGCGGTTTTTTAAGGGGCGCATTATTCTGAAAGAACCGGGCCCTGGGTTTAAAAAAAGGGGAAAAACCCCGTCAGCAGCGTGAGCAGATAAACAGAGAAACATGGCCCGGGGTGGCGGTGGAGGCTAGCGTATTGGGAAAGGGCCAAAACACAGGCCTCGGTTAAAAAAAGCGGAAGCCTCGCAGGGTGACCCGGGGGAAAGAGGCAAAATTGGCGCAGGGGGGGCGGTGGAGGCTGCGCAATGGGGCCTTTTACAGCCCCCCCTATCACAAAATGGCCCCCACCAACGGGTGAAAAGGAGCCCGGGAAAGGGGGCAAAAGGCAGAGTTGGCGTTTGAAGTCAGCAGAAATTGGGAGGCCGTACCGGGATCCCATGAAAAATTTCTGGCCCCCTTGGCACGAAAGCCAAAGAGGAGGCGGGGTACAGGGGCCCATGGGGGTGGCAAAGGTAAGCAGTTTAAATTGAAGGCCAAAACAGGGGCCCTATGTTATAAAAAGTCCCCCCACCCCAAGAAAGTGTGGGGAGGGATATCAAGAGTCCAATGGCAGAGTGGCGGGCAGAAGCAGCTTCAAAATTAAAGGGCCCCATACACAGGCCTGGTTTTAAAAAAAATTTTTCCCCCCCAGCGCAGGTGGGGGACGACTATAAAGAGCCCCAAAATGGGAGTGGGGGAGGGAAAGCAGCTTAAATGTGGGGGGCCATAAACAGGCCTGGGGTTTAAAAAGTCCCCCCCGCAGCTTTTTTGTGGGGGAGGACTATCAAGTGCCCAAAATGGCCTGAATGGCGCCCCCCGGGAATTTCAGCGTTGTGTTTGGCTAGAGGAAATTCCCGAAATTTAAGATGTAATCCCGGTGGGTGCAAAAAGAGGCCCTTTTATCCCGTGGGTCTTCTTTCCAAAAGGGGACGGAACAACCTGCGAACCGGGGAGTTTATTCCCCGGGCCCCGATAAAGAAAGCTTCTGGGATCCCAAAAGGGGCCCCATGGCAGAGGGGGGGGGGCGTAAGCAGTTTCCCAATTTTAAAAAGGCCATCCAGGGGGCCTAGGGTTAAAAAAGGCCCCCCCACCCAAGCAGGGGTGGGGGAGGGCTATCGGCCCAAACAATGGCAGCGGAGGGGAAGGGGAACCCAGCTTAAATTAAAGGGCCCTTTACACGGGCCCTAGGTTAAAAGTCCCAGCAGCAGTGTGGGGGGGGCCCCGGCTATCAGAGTCCAACCCCCGGGGAGTGGCGGGGGGGGAAGTCCGGAGCTTTGATTGCAGATGCTTTGCAGGTTCTATGGGTGATCCCCCGTGGGGTGGAGAAAAAGTTTTGGAATTTTTTTCCCTTTCCGTACTTCCACCCCAATAAGACGGAAAAAACCTTTGGCAAACCCGGGGGGAGCTTTATTGCCCTGCCCCGGGCTGAGCGTTCGGGGGATCCCCAAAAAAGAGGCCCAGGGGCAGGAAGTGGCGGGGGCTTTAAGCAGCTTAAATTTAAAAGGGGCCCCATACAGAGGCCTATTTTAAAAAATTTTCCCCCCGCAGCAGGGGGGAGACAAATATAAAGGGTGCCCAATGGCAGAGGGGCCCGGAAGCGGGAACCCAGTTTCCCAAAATTGAAGGCCCATACCCACCTAAAAGGGTTTTTTAAAAAGTCCCCCCGCAGCGTGTGGTGGGGACTATAAAAGGTCCCAAGGGCCCCTGGGGGCCCGACCCGGGGGAAGTCAGCTTTTGTGTTTTGCAGATGCAATGAAAGGGTTTTCTATGAGGTGTTGGGGGGTTTGGAAGAAGATTATTTTTTTACCTTTCGTATTTCCCAACCCATAAGACGGAACAACCTCCCGAAACGGGACCCTTTAAATTGCCGGACCCGTTGAGCGGGGCTTTTGGGAAAACCCAAGAGTTTGGTTTTCTGTGGGGTAAAAAGGGGTTTGAAAAAAATTGAAACAAAAAGGATGTTGAGGGAAAAGGGCCCCGGTGTCAGTGCTCCGGGGGAATAAAAGTTTCCCAAAGCGGGACATTTAAAAGGGTTATCGACGGTCGGGGCCCAAACAGGAAGGGGGAAAAGGCTTGGTCTTAAATGACTAAATTTTTGGCCCAGCCCGTGAAACTTTCACGGGCCGGTTTAGGGAAAAGGGGTTTGTTCCTCTTTCGGGGAAAAAGTGTTGGGAAAATTTTCCCATCTTTTTGGGGGTGGGGCCCCGGTTTTGTCTTTTTAATTCCGTTTAACGGTCTTACTCCTCCATGCAATCTAGTTAGGGAGCCCCGGGGAACAGGTCTGGGTAAAATTTGGGGTAGGGGATGGTTTTTTTTCCCGCCATGTTTTGACGAAAATTTTAAAAGGTTGTGCTGCCCTTTGGGGT
>CATNWA010004319.1:0-15537 GCA_951230385.1 Staurois parvus | reverse complement strand
TACTCCCGCCCATCATCCCTCACCTGTCTCCTCCCCCGAACTGATCGTTACTCCCGCCCATCATCCCTCACTGTCTCCTCCCCCGATCTGACCCCACTCCCCCATCATCCCTCACCCGTCTCCTCCCCCGATCTGACCCCACTCCCGCCCATCATCCCTCACCTGTCTTCCTCCCCGAAAAACTGATCGTTACTCCCGCCCATCATCCCTCACCCGTCTCCTCCCCCGAACTGATCGTACTCCCCGCCCATCATCCCTCACCCGTCTCCTCCCCTGAACTGATCGTACTCCCGCCCATCATCCCTCACCCGTCTCCTCCCCCGATCTGACCCCACTCCCGCCCATCATCCCTCACCCGTCTCCTCCCCCGATCTGACCCCACTCCCGCCCATCATCCCTCACCCGTCTCCTCCCCCGAACTGATCGTACTCCCGCCCATCATCCCTCACCTGTCCATGCCAGTCCGTAGTGTTGACGAGGATGATGGAGTCTGGAAGCTGCTGTTCTGCTCCGAGAATCTCATTCAGTTCATCAAATACAGACTTTCGGGGCACTATAGGAGAAGCCAAATATCAATGAGGGGGAGGGGCTCTCTACAGAGAGGGGGGAGGGGCTCTCTACAGAGAGGGGGAGGGAGCTCTCTACACCGAGAGGGGGAGGGAGCTCTCTACACCGAGAGGGGGAGGGAGCTCTACACCGAGAGGGGGAGGGAGCTCTCTACACCGAGAGGGGGAGGGAGCTCTCTACACCGAGAGGGGGGGGGAGGGAGCTCTCTACACCGAGAGGGGGAGGGAGCTCTCTACACCGTGAGGGGGGAGGGAGCTCTCTACACCGTGAGGGGGAGGGGCTCTCTACACCGAGAGGGGGAGGGAGCTCTCTACACCGAGAGGGGAGGGGGAGGGAGCTCTCTACACCGTGAGGGGGAGGGGCTCTCTACACCGAGAGGGGGAGGGAGCTCTCTACACCGAGAGGGGGGAGGGAGCTCTCTACACCGAGAGGGGGAGGGAGCTCTCTACACCGAGAGGGGGGGAGGGGCTCTCTACACCGAGAGGGGGGTTGAGGGGGCTCTCTACACCGAGGGGGAGGGAGCTCTCTACACAGAGAGGGGGAGGGAGCTCTCTACACAGAGAGGGGGAGGGAGCTCTCTACACCGTGAGGGGAGGGGCTCTCTACACAGAGAGGGGGAGGGGAGCTCTCTACACAGAGAGGGGGAGGGAGCTCTCTACACAGAGAGGGGGAGGGAGCTCTCTACACAGAGAGGGGGAGGGGCTCTCTCTACACAGAGAGGGGGAGGGGCTCTCTACACAGAGAGGGGGAGGGGCTCTCTACACAGAGAGGGGGAGGGGCTCTCTACACAGAGGGGGAGAGGGGCTCTCTACACAGAGAGGGGGAGGGAGCTCTCTACACAGAGAGGGGGAGGGGGCTCTCTACACAGAGAGGGGGAGGAAGCTCTCTACACCGAGAGGGGGAGGGAGCTCTCTACACTGAGAGGGGGAGGAAGCTCTCTACACCGAGGGGGGAGGGGCTCTCTACACCGAGAGGGGGGGGGGAGCTCTCTACACCGAGAGGGGGAGGGGCTCTCTACACAGAGAGGGGGAGGGGGCTCTCTACACTGAGAGGGGGGGGAAGCTCTCTACACCGAGAGGGGAGGGGCTCTCTACACCGAGAGGGGGGAGGGAGCTCTCTACACCGAGAGGGGGGAGGGGCTCTCTACACAGAGAGGGGGAGGGGCTCTCTACACAGAGAGGGGGAGGGGATCCCCATGTATCTGTGGGGCTCCACAGACTGCGCCTAAAGACAAATACTGACTGGAGACGTTCTCCGATATATCTACACAGGAGAGGGATATATATACAGGAACACTGTGAGCGATGGGGGAGGAGGGGTCTCTACACCTCCTCATATCCATCCAGGAACACTGTGAGCGATGGGGGGAGGAGGGGTACACCCACCTCATATCCATCCAGGAAACACTGTGAGCGATGGGGGAGGAGGGGTACACCACCTCATATCCATCCAGGAACACTGTGAGCGATGGGGTCCTCATATCCATCCAGGCGAGGAGGGGTACCTCCTCATATCCATCCAGGAACACTGTGAGCGATGGGGGAGGAGGGGTACAGCACCTCATATCCATCCAGGAACACTGAGCGATGGTGGGGGAGGGGTACACCTCCTCATATCCATCCAGGAACACTGTGAGCGATGGTGGGGGAGGGGTACAGCACCTCATATTCATCATCCAGGAACACTGTGAGCGATGGTGGGGGAGGGGTACACACCTCCTCATATCCATCCAGGAACACTGTGAGCGATGGTGGGGGAGGGGTACACCTCCTCATATCCATCCAGGAACACTGTGAGCGATGGTGGGGGAGGGGTACACCCACCTCATATCCATCCAGGAACACTGTGAGCGATGGGGGGGAGGGGTACACCTCCTCATATCCATCCAGGAACACACTGTGAGCGATGGTGGGGGAGGGGTACACCTCCTCATATCCATCCAGGAACACTGTGAGCGATGGGGGGGAGGGGTACACCTCCTCATATCCATCCAGGAACACTGTGAGCGATGGTGGGGGGAGGGGTACACCTCCTCATATCCATCCAGGAACACTGTGAGCGATGGTGGGGGAGGGGTACACCTCCTCATATCCATCCAGGAACACTGTGAGCGATGGTGGGGGAGGGGTACAGCACCTCATATCCATTCCATCCAGGAAACACTGTGAGCGATGGTGGGGGAGGGGTACAGCACCTCATATCCATCCAGGAACACTGTGAGCGATGGTGGGGGAGGGGTACACCTCCTCATATCCATCCAGGAACTCTGTGAGCGATGGTGGAGGAGGGGGTACACCACCTCATATCCATCCAGGAACACTGTGAGCCCATGGTGGGGGAGGGGTACAGCACCTCATATCCATCAGGAACACTGTGAGCGATGGTGGGGGGAGGGGTACACCTCCTCATATCCATCCAGGAACACTGTGAGCGATGGGGGAGGAGGGGTACACCACCTCATATCCATCCAGGAACACTGTGAGCGATGGTGGAGGAGGGGTACACCACCTCATATCCATCCAGGAACACTGTGAGCGATGGTGGGGGAGGGGTACAGCACCTCATATCCATCCAGGAACACTGTGAGCGATGGTGGGGGGAGGGGTACACCTCCTCATATCCATCCAGGAACACTGAGCGATGGGGAGGAGGGGTACACCTCCTCATATCCATCCAGGAACACTGTGAGCGATGGGGGAGGAGGGGTACACCACCTCATATCCATCCAGGAACACTGTGAGCGATGGTGGGGGAGGGGTACACCTCCTCATATCCATCCAGGAACACTGTGAGCGATGGTGGGGGAGGGGTACAGCACCTCATATCCATCCAGGAACACTGTGAGCGATGGTGGGGGAGGGGTACAGCACCTCATATCCATCAGGAACACTGTGAGCGATGGTGGGGGAGGGGTACACCTCCTCATATCCATCCAGGAACTCTGTGAGCGATGGTGGAGGAGGGGTACACCACTCATATCCATCCAGGAACACTGTGAGCGATGGTGGGGGAGGGGTACACTCCTCATATCCATCCAGGAACACTGTGAGCCATGGGGGAGGAGGGGTACACCACCTCATATCCATCCAGGAACACTGTGAGCGATGGTGGGGGAGGGGTACAGCACCTCATATCCATCCAGGAACACTGAGCGATGGTGGAGGAGGGGTACACCTCCTCATATCCATCCAGGAACACTGTGAGCGATGGTGGTGGAGGAGGCCGTACACCACCTCATATCCATCCAGGAACACTGTGAGCGATGGTGGAGGAGGGGTACACCTCCTCATATCCATCCAGGAACACTGTGAGCGATGGTGGAGGAGGGGTACACACCTCATATCCCATCCAGGAACACTGTGAGCGATGGTGGAGGAGGGGTACACCACCTCATATCCATCCAGGAACACTGTGAGCGATGGTGGAGGAGGGGTACACCTCCTCATATCCATCCAGGAACACTGTGAGCGATGGGGGAGGAGGGGTACACCACCTCATATCCATCCAGGAACACTGTGAGCGATGGTGGAGGAGGGGTACAGCACCTCATATCCATCCAGGAACACTGTGAGCGATGGTGGGGGAGGGGTACACACCTCCTCATATCCATCCAGGAACACTGTGAGCGATGGTGGAGGAGGGGTACACCTCCTCATATCCATCCAGGAAACACTGTGAGCGATGGTGGAGGAGGGGTACACCTCCTCATATCCATCCAGGAACACTGTGAGCGATGGTGGAGGAGGGGTACACCACCTCATATCCATCCAGGAACACTGTATGTGAGCGATGGTGGAGGAGGGGTACACCACCTCATATCCATCCAGGAACACACTGTGAGCGATGGTGGAGGAGGGGTACACCTCCTCATATCCATCCAGGAACACTGTGAGCGATGGGGGAGGAGGGGTACACCACCTCATATCCATCCAGGAACACTCCCCTCACTGTGAGCGATGGTGGGAGGAGGGGTACAGCACCTCATATCCATCCAGGAACACTGTGAGCGATGGTGGGGGAGGGGTACAGCACCTCATATCCATCCAGGAACACTGTGAGCGAATGGTGGGGGAGGGGTACACTCATCCCATCCAGGAACACTGTGAGCGATGGTGGGGGAGGGGTACACCTCCTCATATCCATCCAGGAACACTGTGAGCGATGGTGGGGGAGGGGTACACCTCCTCATATCCATCCAGGAACACTGTGAGCGATGGTGGGGGAGGGGTACACCTCCTCATATCCATCCAGGAACACTGTGAGCGATGGTGGGGGAGGGGTACACCACCTCATATCCATCCAGGAACACTGTGAGCGATGGTGGGGGAGGGGTACACCACCTCATATCCATCCAGGAACTCACTGTGAGCGATGGTGGGGGAGGGGTACACCTCCTCATATCCATCTGTGAGAGGAACCAGTGAGCGTCTGGGATGGTGGGAGGAGGGGTACAGCACCTCATATCCATCCAGGAACACTGTGAGCCATGGGGGAGGGGTACAGCACCTCATATCCATTCAGGAAACACTGTGAGCCATGGTGGGAGGGGTACACCACCCTCATATCCATTCAGGAACACTGTGAGCGATGGTGGGGGAGGGGTACACCTCCCTCATATCCATCCAGGAACACTGTGATGCGATGGTGGGAGGAGGGGTACACCACCTCATATCCATCCAGGAACACTGTGAGCGATGGTGGAGGAGGGGTACACCTCCTCATATCCATCCAGGAACACTGTGAGCGATGGGGGGGGAGGGGTACACCTCCTCATATCCATCCAGGAACACTGTGAGCGATGGGGGAGGAGGGGTACACCTCCTCATATATCCATCCAGGAACACTGTGAGCGATGGTGGGGGAGGGTACACCACCTCATATCCATCCAGGAACACTGTGAGCGATGGGGGGGGAGGGTACACCACCTCATATCCATCCAGGAACACTGTGAGCGATGGTGGGGGAGGGGTACACAGCACCTCATATCCATCCAGGAACACTGTGAGCGATGGGGGAGGAGGGGTACACCACCTCATATCCATCCAGGAACACTGTGAGCGATGGTGGGGGAGGGGTACACCTCCTCATATCCATCCAGGAACACTGTGAGCGATGGTGGGGGGAGGGGTACAGCACCTCATATCCATCCAGGAACACTGTGAGCGATGGTGGGGGAGGGGTACAGCACCTCATATCCATCCAGGAACACTGTGAGCGATGGTGGGGGAGGGGTACACCTCCTCATATCCATCCAGGAACACTGTGAGCGATGGGGGAGGAGGGGTACACCACCTCATATCCATCCAGGAACACTGTGAGCGATGGTGGGGGAGGGGTACAGCACCTCATATATCCATCCAGGAACACTGTGAGCGATGGTGGGGGAGGGGTACACACCTCATATCCATCCAGGAACACTGTGAGCGATGGTGGGGGGGGGTACACCACCTCATATCCATCCAGGAACACTGTGAGCGATGGTGGGGGAGGGGTACACCACCTCATATCCATCCAGGAACACTTTAGTGAGCGATGGTGGGGGGAGGGGTACACCACCTCATATCCATCCAGGAACACTGTGAGCGGTGGTGGGAGGAGGGGTACACCACCTCATGTGCATCCAGGAACACTGTGAGCGGTGGTGGAGGAGGGGTACAGCACCTCATATCCATCCAGGAAACTGTGAGCGATGGGGGAGGAGGGGTACACCACCTCATATCCATCCAGGAACACTGTGAGCGATGGTGGGGGAGGGGTACAGCACCTCATATCCATCCAGGAACACTGTGAGCGATGGGTGGGGGAGGGGTACACCACCTCATATCCATCCAGGAACACTGTGAGCGATGGTGGGGGAGGGGTACACCACCTCATATCCATCCAGGAACACTGTGAGCGATGGTGGGGGAGGGGTACACCACCTCATATCCATCCAGGAACAGTGAGCGATGGTGGGGGAGGGGTACACCACCTCATATCCATCCAGGAACACTGTGAGCGATGGTGGGGGAGGGGTACACCACCTCATATCCATCCAGGAACACTGTGAGCGATGGTGGGGGAGGGGTACACCACCTCATATCCATCCAGGAACACTGTGAGCGGTGGTGGAGGAGGGGTACACCACCTCATGTGCATCCAGGGAACACTGTGAGCGGTGGTGGAGGAGGGGTACACCACCTCATGTGCATCCAGGAACACTGTGAGCGGTGGTGGAGGAGGGGTACACCACCTCATGTGCATCCAGGAACACTGTGAGAGCGGTGGTGGAGGAGGGGTGCACTATTTTCCCCCCACTTCCATAGCAGCCATCACTGAATGACCTGAACTGGTGAGAAGTGATTTGTAGTTTTCTCTGCTGGTGCCGGCCAATCATCTCCCAGTCGGGGTACCGCACAACGCCTGGCTGCAATGTGTCTATGTGCTGCATGTTACACCTGGCTTTCACATAGACTGATTGATGGGACCCATCACACTACTAAGAGCACCCAAATCTCATGGACCTACCTGACTGCAGAGCCGAGTCTGGAGAAAATTCACCTTCCAGCGCTGCTCCCCGCGGTCACCCGGTGATTGCTCGAGAATTCTGCCCGATCCCTCATAGAAACACTGCGAGGGACCCTCGGGAATTTATTTTTCCTGTCTGAGAGAAGGATATAAATATCACCGACCCACTTACCTATTCCAGACACGCGTACCCATCGGTACCACCATTACCACCACCCATACCCAATTGGTGGTACCACCATTACCAACCACCCCAATCGGTACACCCACCATCCAACCCTACCTGGTACCACCATTCACACCACCATCACCCATCCATTTAACCCACCATACCCCCAACACCCCATTACCATCATATTACCCACCACCATACCTGCATAGGTACTCACCATACCAACAATTTCCACCATCACCATACATCACCATAACACCAACCACCCAATACCCATCACATCATCCACCTACCACCATTTACCACCACCCATAACCCCTATCGGATACACCATTACCACCACCATACCAACATCGGTTACCACCATTACCACCACCCATACCCATCACATACACCATTACCAACCACCATACCCAATCACACCATACCAACCAATCACCATTACCACATACACCCATCACCACCCACACCATCCCCTACACCCCACCCAACCATAATCACACCATTACCATACCCACCACACAATATCCACACCATTTCCATCACCATACCCCATCAACATATCACCATTACCATCACCATATACCCATCACATATCACCATACCCATCAGTCACCATCACATCACCATTACCATCACCATACCACAATCCAATATCACCTTTACACATCACCATACCATCATCACCATCACCATCACATATCCCCATTACACCATCACAAAATCCACCATTCACCATCACAACCCACCCCCCAAAACCCAACCATCACCCACCAAATTCATATCAAACGACCTCATCCACCCTAACTAACAATCACAATCACCATAATACACCACCCCCCCCCCATCAATACACCACCATTACCCAATCACATACATCCCCTATCACATATCAAAATTACCATACCCATCACTAAATCACCCCATCACACCATACCACATAAATCATTATTCACCCCAATACCATTCAACCATACCCCAAAAATATCCCCCACAACACCAAACCAACCCATCCATACATTCTACACATATACAATTTCACATACCATCACCATATCACCATACCCATCACATATCCCCATCACATTACATTCATCACCATAACCCATAACCATTATCACCATACCCTCCATATCACACAATCACCAATTTACCATCACATATCACCATCACAATCACCATTCATACCCATAATTTAACCATTACCATCACATCCAAACCAACCATCACATTACCCATCACCCATATATCACATTACCATCACCATATCAATTACCATCACCCATCCACCACCATCACCATACCCACCACATTAAACCATTACCATCACCATACACCCCATCAACAAAACATCACACATTTAATTCATTCCCCCATATCACCCTTACAATCACATACCACATAACATATCACCAAAACCCATCACCATACCATCACATATCACCATTACCATCACCATCACCATCAATACCATCACAAATTACCATCATACCATACCCATCACATATCACCATTACATCACAATACCCATCAAATATCACATTACCATCACCATAAAAAATCACATACAAACCCAAAACAACAATACCAACCCATCACAAATCACCATTACCACACCATACCCATCAAATCACAATACCATTCCCAAACATACATAACAACATCAATTACCATCACCATAAAAAAATCACAATCAAAATCACAATTATCCATCCATAATTCCACAATATCACCATTTCCATCACCAATATACCAAAACAATATCAAAATTACCATCACAAACCAATCAAAAACCCATTAAAATCACCAACTTTAACAAATCAAAATTATCACCATTACCATACCAATTACCCCCATCATATATACCAATTTCAAAAAATCACAACCCATCACATATCACCATTACCATCACAAATACCCATCAAAAATCACATTACCCATTTAAATCACCAATCATCATACAAACCATAACCATCACATATACACCATCACCCAAAATCACATACACCCATTACCATAATTCCATCCTACAATCCATCACATAATACCATTACCATCCCATTACCCATCACAATCACCATTTAAAATTACCAAATCACACCAAAACCACACATATCACCATTAAAATCACCAAAACATCAAATCACCATTCCATCATCAATAACCCATCATCAAAAACAATACCAACCATCCCCATACCCCAAATACACATACCCATCACCCAACATACCCAACCATCCCCAAAGTAACATAATACATATACCATAAATACCCATAATCAATTCCACCCATCCCAACACATAATCAACCATCAACAATATCCCAAACCAACCCCCCAATATACCAAAACCTGGTGCATGTTGCATCAATCACTATTCCTACCAATTACCTCATTCTCAGTCATATTCCATCACATAACCAATTTCCCAAACCCCTCCAAGATACCAATCACATCAACCAAAAATAATGATCCCAATTACCCATCAATATCACCATTGGATTACCACCATAACCAAAAATACAATATCCAATTTCCAACACACTACCCAAAACAGGTGATTAAAGATGTTTCCCTTTAAACATATCACCTCCTACAGTAACCATCACCATGGCCATCACATATCACAATTACCATCAACCATACCCAGGATATATTACCATGGGTACCAGGATCCATTACCCTCTACATAATCTACCATCCATTTACCTCTATGGGTAATGCTAGGATCAATTACCTCTAAAAATCACCATTTACCATCGGGGTTACCTCTATCACAGGATCACCATTACCTACCAATGCTAGGATCACATTAACTCTACCATAACTAGGATCGGGGTTACCCATACATATCAACCAATATGGGTAATGCTAGGATCGGGGTTACCTCATGGGTAATGCAAATCCCATTACCTCTATGGGTAATGCATATCGGGGTTACCATCTATGGGTAATGCTAGGATCGGGGTTACCTACCCATGGGTAATGCTAGGAACCGGGGTTACCATCTATGGATAATGCCAGGATCGGGGTTACCTCTATGGGTAATCAGGATCGGGGTTACCTCTATGGGTAATGCTATATCGGGGTTACACTATGGGTAATGCACGGGGTTACCTCTATGGGTAATGCCCAGGATCGGGGTTACCTCTATGGGTATAATGCTAGGATCGGGGTTACCAATGGGTAATGCTAGGATCGGGGTTACCTCTACCATGCTAGGATCGGGGTTACCTCTATGGGTAATGCTAGGACCCCTCTCTATGGGTAATGCTAGGATCGGGGTTACCTCTACCATAATCTAGGATCGGGGTTACTCTATGGGTAATATTCTAGGATCGGGGTTACCTCTATGGGTACCATGCTAGGATCGGGGTTACCTCTATGGGTAATGCTAGGATCGGGGTTACCTCTATGGGTAATGCTAGGATCGGGTTACCTCTATGGATAATGCTAGGATCGGGGTTACCTCTATGGGTAATGCTAGGATCGGTTACCTCTATGGGTAATAATAGGATCGGGGTTACTCTATGGGTAATGGAAATCGGGGTTACCTCTATGGGTAATGCTAGGATCGGGTTACCTCTATGGTAATGCTAGGATCGGGTTACCCTATGGATAATGCTAGGCTAGGGTATGCTAGGATACGGGTTACCTCTATGGGTAATGCTAGGATCGGGGTTACCATCTATGGGTAATGCTAGGATCGGGGTTACCCACTATGGGTAATGCTAGGATCGGGGTTACCTCTATGGGTAATGCTAGGATCGGGTTACCTCTATGGGTAATGCTAGGATCGGGGTTACCTCTATGGGTAATGCTAGGATCGGGTTACCTCTATGGGTAATGCTAGGATCGGGGTTACCTCTGTGGGTAATAATGCTAGGATCGGGGTTACCTCTATGGGTAATGCTAGGATCGGGGTTACCTCTATGGGTAATGCTAGGATCGGGGTTACCTCTAATGGGTAATGTTAGGATCGGGGTTACCTCTATGGGTAATGCTAGGATCGGGGTTACCTCTATGGGTAATGTTAGGATCGGGGTTACCTCTATGGTGATGCAGGATCGGGGTTACCTCTATGGGTATGCTAGATCGGGGTTACCTCTATGGGTACCTCTATGGGTAATGCTAGGATCGGGGTTACCTCTATGGGTAATGCTAGGATCGGGGTTACCTCTATGGGTAATAGGATCGGGGTTACCTCTATGGGTAATGCTAGGATCGGGGTTACCTCTATGGGTAATGCTAGGATCGGATCGGGTTACCTCTATGGAATGCTAGGATCGGGTTACCTCTATGGGTAATGCTAGGATCGGGGTTACCTCTATGGGTAATGCTAGGATCGGGGTTACCTCTATGGGTAATGCTAGGATCGGGGTTACCTCTATGGGTAATGCTAGGATCGGGGTTACCTCTATGGGTAATGCTAGGATCGGGGTTACCTCTATGGGTAATGCTAGGATCGGGGTTACCTCTATGGGTAATGCTAGGGGGGTTACCTCTATGGGTAATGCTAGGATCGGGGTTACCTCTATGGGTAATGCTAGGATCGGGGTTACCTCTATGGGTAATGCTAGGATCGGGGTTACCTCTATGGGTAATGCTAGGATCGGGGTTACCTCTATGGGTAATGCTAGGATCGGGGTTACCTCTATGGGTAATGCTAGGATCGGGGTTACCTCTATGGGTAATGCTAGGATCGGGGTTACCTCTATCGGGGTAATGGGTAATGCTCGGGGTTACCTCTATGGTATTACCTCTATGGGTAATGCTAGGATCGGGGTTACCTCTATGGGTACCTCTATGGGTAATGCTAGGATCGGGGTTACCTCTATGGGTAATGCTAGGATCGGGGTTACCTCTATGGGTAATGCTAGGATCGGGGTACCTCTATGGGTAATGCTAGGATCGGGTTACCTCTATGGGTAATGCTAGGATCGGGGTTACCTCTATGGGTAATGCTAGGATACCTCTATGGGTAATGCTAGGATCGGGGTTACCTCTATGGGTAATGCTAGGATCGGGGTTACCTCTATGGGTAATGCTAGGATCGGGGTTACCTCTATGGGTAATGCTAGGGGGTTACCTCGGGGTTACCTCTATGGGTAATGCTAGGATCGGGGTTACCTCTATGGGTAATGCTAGGATCGGGGTTACCTCTATGGGTAATGCTAGGATCGGGGTTACCTATGGATATGGGTTAATGCTAGGATCGGGGTTACCTCTATGGGGTTACCTCTATGGTAATGCTAGGATCGGGGTTACCTCTATGGGTAATGCTCTATGGGTAATGCTAGGATCGGGGTTACCTCTATGGAATGTTAGGATCGGGGTTACCTCTGTGGGTAATGCTAGGATCGGGGTTACCTCTATGGATAATGCTAGGATCGGGGTTACCTCTATGGATAATCTCGGGGGTAATGCTAGGATCGGGGTTACCTCTATGGGTAATGCTAGGATCGGGGTTACCTCTAGGATGGGTAATGCTAGGATCGGGGTTACCTCTATGGGTAATGCTAGGATCGGGGTTACCTCTATGGATAATGGGATAACCTCTATGGGTAATGCTAGGATCGGGGTTACCTCCTCTATGGGTAATGCCTAGGGGGTATGCTAGGATCGGGGTACCTCTATGGGTAATGCTAGGATCGGGGTTACCTCTGTGGATGGGATCGGGGTTACCTAGGTAATGCTAGGATCGGGGTTACCTCTATGGGTAATGCTAGGATCGGGGTTACCTCTATGGATAATGCTAGGATCGGGGTTACCGGGGTTACTCTATGGGTAATGCTAGGATCGGGGTTACCTCTATGGATGTTAGGATCGGGGTTACCTCTGTGGGTAATGCTAGGATCGGGGTTACCTCTATGGGTAATGTTAGGATCGGGGTTACCTCTATGGATAATGCTAGGATCGGGGTTACCTCTATGGATAATGCTAGGATCGGGGTTACCTCTGTGGGTAATGCTAGGATCGGGGTTACCTCTATGGATAATGCTATGGATCGGGGTTACCTCTGTGGGTAATGCTAGGATCGGGGTTACCTCTATGGATAATGCTAGGATCGGGGTTACCTCTATGGATAATGCTAGGATCGGGGTTACCTCTATGGATAATGCTAGGATCGGGGTTACCTCTATGGGTAATGCTAGGATCGGGGGGTTACCTCTATGGGTAATGCTAGGATCGGGGTTACCTCTATCGATGTTAGGATCGGGGTTACCTCTATGGGTAATGCTATGATCGGGGTTACCTCTATGGATAATGCTAGGATCGGGGTTACCTCTATGGGTAATGCTAGGATCGGGGTTACCTCTATGGAAAATGCTAGGATTGGGGTTACCTCTATGGATAATGCTAGGATCGGGGTTACCTCTATGGATAATGCTAGGATCGGGGTTACCTCTATGGATGTTAGGATCGGGGTTACCTCTATGGGTAATGTTAGGATCGGGGTTACCTCTATGGGTAATGCTAGGATTGGGGTTACCTCTGTGGGTAATGCTAGGATCGGGGTTACCTCTATGGATAATGCTAGGATCGGGGTTACCTCTATGGGTAATGCTAGGATCGGGGTTACCTCTATGGGTAATGCTAGGATCGGGGTTACCTCTATGGGTAATGCTAGGATCGGGGTTACCTCTATGGGTAATGCTAGGATCGGGGTTACTCTATGGGTAATGCTAGGATCGGGGTTACCTCTGTGGGTAATGCTAGGATCGGGGTTACCTCTATGGGTAATGCTAGGATCGGGGTTACCTCTATGGATAATGCTAGGATCGGGGTTACCTCTATGGGTAATGCTAGGATCGGGGTTACCTCTATGGGTAATGCTAGGATCGGGGTTACCTCTATGGATAATGCTAGGATCGGGGTTACCTCTATGGGTAATGCTAGGATCGGGGTTACCTCTATGGATAATGCTAGGATCGGGGTTACCTCTATGGATGCTAGGATCGGGGTTACCTCTATGGATAATGCTAGGATCGGGGTTACCTCTATGGATGCTAGGATCGGGGTTACCTCTATGGGTAATGCTAGGATCGGGGTTACCTCTATGGCTAATGCTAGGATCGGGGTTACCTCTATGGGTAATGCTAGGATCGGGGTTACCTCTATGGGTATGCTAGGATTGGGGTTACCTCTATGGGTAATGCTAGGATCGGGGTTACCTCTATGGATAATGCTAGGATCGGGGTTACCTCTATGGGTAATGCTAGGATCGGGGTTACCTCTGTGGGTAATGCTAGGATCGGGGTTACCTCTATGGGTAATGCCTAGGAATCTAGGGGGGTTACCTCTATGGATAATGCTAGGATCGGGGTTACCTCTATGGGTAATGCTAGGATCGGGGTTACCTCTATGGATAATGCTAGGATCGGGGTTACCTCTATGGGTGTTAGGATCGGGGTTACCTCTATGGGTAATGCTAGGATCGGGGTTACCTCTATGGGTAATGCTAGGATCGGGGTTACCTCTATGGATAATGCTAGGATCGGGGTTACCATTAGGGTATGGGTCAGCTTTCTTCTAGTACCAGAAACAGGCCTGGCAGAGTTGAAAGAAGTTTTTTTAACCCTCAGGAGCTATTTAGGTTCATTGCACCCCAAAAAACTCACCCCCCCCTTCCCAGACACAAATACAACCCCAAAAAACAGATGTCACCAGAGGTCTCAATAGACATAGTCGTGGTCTTGAGTGACAATGTCATAAATCTAAGACCCTACAAGACTTCATCCCACAACTGCGGCCTCCATGCTGCTAAACAACCCTACTTTGTTGCCCCCATTAACACCTATCATCCAGTCTTTGTCGATTGTCTCTCTCTGCTTTGTCCTCCACTGTCTCCACCAATCCCTGCTCAGAAGATTGGCAATCATTTCCAAAAACAGGGCTGATGCAACTTGTGGTGAGATCTCCACTGTCCAGCTTTCTCCTCCAACCACCCAACTGGCATACCTGTTCTAACCCCGCACTCCATCCTTTGCTCTCTTCACCCTCTGTGCACAGAGGAAGTTGCCAAACTCTTTTCTGAAGTCCACCTGCCCCATGGACTCTGCTCCCTCGCAACTGCTGTGATCCCCCTCCTGCTTTGTTCTATACTCACTAATTCACATCTTTAATCTTTCCCTCTCTACTAACATCCCCTCCCCCTTTCTCAAACATACACTGGTCAGCCCCCAATACTTGAAGAACCCTCATTGGACCCCACCAATCTGAACAAATTAAGACCCATCTCTCTGCTCCCATTTGCCTCCAAACCTCTTTAAATTCCTTGTCTCCAACCATC
>CATNWA010004318.1:0-15684 GCA_951230385.1 Staurois parvus | reverse complement strand
TTTATTATAACAAAAAAAAACACATACATTACACAAAAAAAAAAATGAATGTATACATTTTCAATTGGGGAACTCGCAAAAAAATTTCTGAAAGAAATTTCCCCAACACCCAAATTTTTGGGTATAAATATGTATGATATGATATGATATATTAAAATTTTCTTTCCAAAGAACCTCCATTTTTTGGAAAAGGGGAAAATTTTTGTTTTGGGGGGAAATTAAAAAGATTTTTTTTTTTTTTTTTTTTAAGATATTTTTTTTTTTGGGGTTTTTTTTTAAAAAATTTTTTTTTTTTTTATTATACAGTCAGTCCATAAATTTTGGAAAAAACACTCGACAAAATTTCAAACATTTTTGGCCCCTAAAACCCCACCAAAAATAAAATTTGAAATAAAACAAACAAGAGGTTTTTTAAACTGCAACTGTCATTTTTTAATCAGGGTATTTACTTTCCAAATCGGGTAAACCCAATTAAACTACAACTTTTTGAAATTATGTGCCTCCCACGTTTAAAGGGGCCCCAAAAATTTAAAAACAAATAATAATCAAAATCAAACTTTCATTTTTTAATATTTGGGTTGCAAACCCTTTTTGAAAGTCAATTAAAAGCCTATGTCTGAACGCATAGACATAACCAACCCCTTTTTCACCCGGGGAAAGCTCTGCCGGGCCCTTTCTCCAAACGTCTTCATTCCTGTTTGTTTTGGGGGCCTTTTTTTCCCCCTTCTTTTTTCTTCAGAAAGTAAATAAATTTCCAAAAGTGTAAATGCAAAAAAAAGTTTTAAAAAAAAAAATTAAGCAAAAAAAATAAAAAACTCAAAAATTTAAATCCAAATTTAAAAGTTTCCCAAATCGAAATCAAAAAAATTTCCTAAAATAAAATGAATTAATCAAAAAACCCCCAAAATGTCAATTTTTAAAACTTGGGGTAGTTGCGTGAATATTCAAAACCGTTCTTTAAATAAAAAAGTAATCAAATTTCCACAATGTCCTTTCCAAAATCCCCAATCTGTTTGTTCGAGCGTACTAAACATATAATAACTGTGGCTAAACGGGGATTGCAAGTCCTACAAACCCTTTTGGGAATCCGTCCTTTAACCCCCACCATTTGGAAAAACCACAGCCCGGGGAAATTTTTAACCCCTAAACCCTCCAGGGGATTTCCCCCCCCAAAACCAGGCCTTTATTTCGTTACGGCACTGCTTTTTTTTAAACTGAAAATTTGCGTTTTTATCAATGAAAACCCCCAAAATTTAAAAATTAGACCTTTTTTTTTACAAAAATTTTAGCATTTTTTTCATTTAAATTTATCACCTTTTCTTTTTTATTTTTTTTGCCTTTAAAAAAAAAAGGACCGAAAATTTTTTAAAAAAAAAAAATTTTTACTTTTGGCTTTTAAACCACTTCCAGACCGGACATTTTTTCCCCCCCCTCCTGACCGGGAAATTTTTCATTTTTTAGCGCATCACCCCTTTTAAATTTGAAAAATTGCGGGGTCAACCACACAAAAACCCCAAAATTTAAATTTTTTACCTTTTTTTTGAGACAATAAAGATTTTTTTGGTGGTATTTAAATTCACTGCGGGGATTTTTTTTTTTTTTGCTATGAAAAAGTAAAGCCCCAAAAAATTTTGAAAAAAAGTGTTTTTTTTTTAAATTTTGCAAATAAAAAATATTTCATCATAAATTTTTGGGCCCCAAAATTTTATTCCGTTTTTTTTTTTAGTAAAAAAAAAAATCCAAATTATTTAATTCAATATTAAAAAAATTACTAAATTATTAAATAAAAAATCAAAAAAAATAAAAATTAAATACTCACCTAAAATCATAAAAACATAACAATTATAATTTAATCTTTTCATCAAAAAATTAATTTAAACAATCAATCAGAACTCCAACCTATCTTCTAAACGCTGATCAATTATATACCATCACTAAAAAAAAACAAATTACCAATAAATCTGAAAAACAAGCACTTGGTTAAAATCTACCTACACTAATGCTCAAAAAATAATACACATAAAATAAAAATATAAAAGCCATACCTAAATAATTAAAAAGTTAACTCAAAAAAAATAAAATGCATCCCTTTCAATCCTTAAAAAACACCCCTAACTCATAAAAATACCATATACCTACCACAGTTCTCTGCTCAGGTAACAAAAAATCAAAAAAAAATATTTATTTCATAATCTCTGCTAAAAAAAAATTTTATCACATTTAATAACCATCCCTGAAATAACCTACACAAAAGTAGCAGGCATAAAAAAAACCCATTTAAAAATCAAAAAACATTTTCTAAAAAAACCCCAACAATCTCAACTCCAAAACTAAAATAAAACTAAAACACCCACAAAACTGCTGCCCTGTCTCAACAAAACCGATTTTTCCAACACATATCACTTGAAAAAATAAGTGCCAAAATTCTTTGCAAAAAAAAAATAATAAATAACACTTAAAAAACACAATAAATAATAAACAATGCTGAAAAACACCCACAACAAATGACCAAACCATAAAAAAAGCAAAACCCGATACAACAACAACAACCAAATAAAATATGCACATGAACCAACCAAATAAATTATTTACAAAATAACCACCAAAAAAAATGTAAATCAAAAAAACAACACCCCACAAAACAATATAAAACCATAAAAAACCCCACCCCTAATAGACAATAAAACACAAACCAAACTAAGAAAATTATCTTGACAACAAAAAAAACCAAAAAAAATATAAATTTCATACCCGCTGCCCTATAGTAGAACTACTGAAAAAAATGGCAGGCTGTGCAAAGCAAAAAACAAAAATTTGGTACCCAAACAAAGTAGGGGGCTCGAAATCTAAACACACAATCCCTGCCAACGTCGCCAAGGTAAAGGGAAGTCAATCACCAGTCCCGACGGAAAACCCTGCCGGCAACTACGGGTTGGGGGTCGCCGAGTAAAACCAACCAACAACAACCCTCCAGGCGAAAACTGTGCTGTGAAACGCACAAAAACAACAGGTGTGCTCTTCCAACACAACTCTCCAAAACCAAACAATGGAATGCTCTGTGTATTCTCTCTGCTGTACAGATAATAACAAAATTGGGGGTTACATAAGCATGAAAACCATAGCCTTAAAAAACCACTCACACTGAAAAACACACCTCACAAAAATAACCCTTTGACATCCCCCAGGATGTACAACACACCACCCATTTACGGCCCAGTGTCCAAAGTTAAAAAAAACAACAACGATCGCTATAAAAGCACTGCGATCACCCAAACCTTAGTTACAATAATAGTGTGGCAGTTACCTCAGCAAATCTCTCCCACCCAGGGACTAACTAAATGCCCGCCGCAGATATACACTAAAATAAAAATCGCACACAATAACAAAGGTACCAAAAAAAAAATAAAAAACACAAAAAAAAATCCAAAAAAACACAAAAAAAAAAAAAGCCCCCCCTTTTAAATTATATCAATAAAATATCTTATACTATATTTAATAAAATCAACATCCCTTTCATCAAAATGAGCATTTGTAACACTTATTCACTATAACACTCTATCCAAAAACGAAAACTTGTTTGCAATTTTTTTTAATATTGGCTATAATTTAGCCAAAAAAAACCAACTTAATTTCCTAGATTATTTTTTATATTTTCAAAAAAATAACAGGTGCTCCCCTTACTTAAAAAAAAATAAATAAACTGCAAGGGTCCGGGATGATCACTTTTTACAGTAATTGATGCTGACACTGTACCACTGGGTCTGTCATTTTGTTTTGGTGGCTTCATAGGCGGCCCTGACATTTGGAAAGCTGTTGAAATATGGGAAAGCTTTTTTTTAGTTCTTTCTCCTATTCCTTTAAGGAGAATGATTTGGGAATAGGGAGCATAGAATGAATAAATATAGATTATAAAAGGCGAAACAATTTAAAGTGGTTCAGTAGCACACCAAATGAGTATGCCCCCCACTCTCATACTCATTTGGTGAGTGCACACCCAAAAGGGGGATATTTAATTTTGTACTCGTGGTGAACTTTCTTGGAGAACTTGAAGATTTTTGTGGGTTTATTAAGGACTTTATTTGGGACTTTTTCACATCAAAAGTCACATTTTGATATTTAGTTTTATTGTTTCATTCACTTTATGATATTTTGCACTACTGAACCACTTTAAGTTGTTTCTTTTTTGGTCACATTGATTTATTAGAATTGGCAGCAATGATTTGAGAACCAATTGTATTTTTTGGCACGTTACTTTATGCGCAGTTTTGTTTGTTTTTGTTTGTGCTAATATAGATTATAACTTATATGGCCAAAAGTATGTTGACCACCTTCCAGGTAATTGAGTCCAGGTGTTTCCAGTGAAGATGAAGATCCAGTTGATGTTAAAGTGGTTCTAAAGGTTGAAGGTTTTTTACCTTCTTGCATTCTATGCATGAAGTTAAAAAACCTTCTGTGTGAATCAGCCCCCCAGCCCCCAGTCTCTTACTTTAGCACCCTCTCGATCTAGCGATGTCCACGAGAGTCTTGGTTCTTCAGAGACTCTTAATCCTGATTGTCCATGAGAGCCTCGGTTCTTCAGAGACTCTTAATCCTGATTGTCCACGAGACCCTCGGTTCTTCAGAGACTCTTAATCCTGATTGTCCACGAGAGCCTCGGTTCTTCAGAGACTCTTAATCCTGATTGTCCACGAGAGCCTCCGTTCTTCAGAGACTCTTAATCCTGATTGTCCACGAGAGCCTTGGTTCTGCAGAGACTCTTAATCCGATTGTCCACGAGAGCCTCGGTACTTCAGAGACTCTTAATCCTGATTGTCGACTAGAGCTCGGTTCTTCAGAGACTCTTAATCCTGATTGTCCACGAGAGCCTCGGTTCTTCAGAGACTCTTAATCCTGATTGGCTGAGGCAGTCATTGGCTTTCGTTGCTGTCAATCACAGCTAGTGAGTCAATTAGTAGAGGGAGGGGTTTGGACCAAGCTATGGTCTGTGTGTGAATGGACATGCAGAGCTGCAGCTCCGAAGCACATCCGCTAAGGTGGCCCCAGAGCAAGCTCAGCACTCAGCAGGAGAGATGGGCCAGGAACACTGGTGGGGGACTTGAGTAGAGGAGGATCAGGCCTGCTCTGTGCAAAACCACTGCACAGAGCAGCAGAAGCCATTGGCTCCCATTTCTGTCAATCACAGCCAGTAAGCCAATGAGGAAAGAGTGAGGGCAGGGCCAAGCCACGCTCTGTGTGAATGGACACACAGACCAGTGATTTGGAAGTGAGCCTGCTTGGGTGCTCCCATAGCAAACTACTTGCTATGGGGGGACTCGGAAGGAGGGATGGGTTAGAAGCACCGAGGGGGAGCTGAGAAGAGGAGGATCAGGCCTGCTCTGTGCAAAACCACTGCACAGAGCAGCTAAGTATAATAGAGTTGTTATTACAAAAAAAAAACAGGACTTTAATATCACTTTAATGCCACAGCATATGAAGACCTTTTAGATTGTTGCATGTTTCTCACCTCATAGTAACAGTCTGGGGAGGTCTATTTTTTGTTCACGCATGACTGTGCCCTGTGCACAAAGCCAGCTCCATAAATACATGGTTTGACCAGTTTGGTGTGGATCAACATTTATTAGATCCTAAAACACAAACAGCATAGTAACCAATGATGGGCTTCAACTAGTTCTGGGCATAATCATAGAGATAGTGGGTGGGCAGTGGCTTTACAATGGTAGTTGGCAAGTTGTCCATGAGGTTTTTATTGACTAAAGGTGACCATTGACATTGAGAGCATTCTGGCCTATTTGGCTAGACCTGCAGACACACATTGCAGAGTACGACAGCTCCAAATGAGGATTCTCAGACAACAAAACAATCAAGTAGAAACATTTGAACAATTGCTGTTGTTTTCCCCAACCACAAAGACTGACACTAAGGGGCAGATTCACTAAAACTGGAGCACTTGGAATCTGGTGCAGCTGTGCATGGTAGCCAATCCGCTTCTAACTTCAGCATGTTCATTTAAGCTTTGGCAATAAAACCTGGCAGCTGGTTGTTTTTTATGCACCAGAGTTGCACCAAATTTAGCATTCTTCAGTTTTAGTAAATAACCCCCTATCTTCCTACTTTGACCTTTCTCATATGATAAGGTGACTAGGTTTTACCTGTTTAGAGGAGGCATTGGCCTACAGGGGTCATTGGCCTACAGTGAATGCATGCAATTCTCTGCATTTCCAAGGGCCATGGCCAGCTCATTACAGTTTGGAAATAATGTAAGCAAATTGGTTCCTTTTGTTTTAATGAAATGATGAAGACTTTATATCCTATGAAAGACTAGCTCTATACTTTTGTTTTCCTAATGTCCCATTCTCCTTGACAGGTGCCGATCTCTATCTGCAGTAATAGCTGTCGATCTGGGTACAGGAAAGCCCCTTTGCAAGGAAGACCCATCTGCTGCTATGACTGCGTCCTCTGCTCCGAAGGCGAGATGTCCAATACCACAGGTCTCATATAGTTTAGTATTGCTGCCGCTTCTTTCTGCTCAGGGCTCCTGGTTGCTAAGAAAACAGGGTCTCTTACTTATTTATGAAGGAGGAGAAGCAGATAATGAGGTCACCTTATCTTTAAGAGGCTTTCCAAATTAAGATAATTCACTGGGCCAGGGTGGTGGGGAAGAGTCCCTAGTCCCTATCAACTTAGGGATGTGGTGCCTTGCCGGACGGCCCCTCTGGGAAGGTATCCTTCCTATGTTGAAAGCATGTAGCCTAGTATAGTTGAGGGAGGTACATGCTTGCCACCTCCTTCCTTTTAGAAGCTTTCCAGGCTGCATGCCTAGATTAGTCTGGTATGGATACTTAGGGGAACCCCACTTCTTTGAGTGGTTCCCCTTTTTTATTTATATTAGGTCATATTCAAGAATAGGGGTCTGGTATTGATTTGGAGGGGACCCCACTTTTGTTTTGCCTTTGGTCCCTCTCTACGCTTGGCGCACTTGTAGGATGTGTAAGATAATATTCACTGCAGCAAAACTCACATTTTATTAAATACAATTTTTGGTACACAAACGTATGCTGCTGGCCTTTCTTTTTAAACAGCATGGGGACCCCAAAGAAATCTAAACAATTTTCTTATGAGGTCGTGCAGCAAAATGTCATATAGCACATTTTTTTGTTTCAAAAAATTTCAATAGGTTTTCTTGCAGTGCACCATACACACCCTACAAGTGCACCACTTCACAGGAAGGTTTAGGGCCAAGCAGGGGCGGACTGAAAACTCATGGGGCCCTGGGCAATAGGGGATCATGGGGCCCCTGTGTCCTTGCCCAAAACTCAATAAAGCCTATAAAAAAGGTACCAGGGGCATCTCATGGGGCCCCCTACTGACCCCCCCCTCGGGCAGTTCCCGAGTTTCCAAATGGTCAGTCCACCCCTGGGGCCAAGTATGTATATAATTGAACCTGCTTTCCACTGAACACTTTTTTTTTGCAGCGATACATGTCCCTTGGCAATGCCCAGTTCTCCATGCCTTTCGTTTAACAATCTCTTGTCTATTAGACTTAAAGTGGTTGAAAAGGCTCAAGGTTTTATTTACTTTCATGTCTTTTATGCATGAAGATAAACAACCTCCTGTGTGCAGCAGCCCCCCCCATCCCCCCAGTACTTACCTGAGCCCCATCTTGATCCAGTAATGTGCACAAAATACGCTTCCTACTCATTGGCTGAGACAGTAGCAGAAGCCATTGTCTCCCCTTTCTGTCAATGCCAGCCAGTGAGCCAATGAGGAGAGAGTGAGAGCAGGGCCAAGCCACGCTCTGTGTGAATGGACACACAGACCAGTGATTCGGAAGTGAGCCTGCTTGGGTGCTCCCATAGCAAACTGCTTGCTATGGGGGGACTCGGCCGGAGGGATGGGCCAGAAGAGCCGGAGGAATAGCCGAGAATAGGAGGATCAGGCCTGCTCTGTGAAAAACCATTGCACAAACCAGGTAAGTATGACATGTTTGGTATTTTAAAGAAAAAAAAATCTGCATTTAATATCACTTTAAAAACGGTCAGAAAAGATTCAACTCCCATTGACTTCAATAGGGTTTGGAGAATGTCCATAGAGTTGAACCCAGGTACATTTGTCTCGTCACTAATAAAGATCGATGTAGCATGAGATGTAGTAATTGGTCCTAGTTTCACATAAGTATTTCTATGAAATATTCAGAAATTAGAAGCCAATATCACATGTAAAGCTAATATGAAATCTCAGATCTGCAATCCAGTGGCAGTGGTAGTGTACAATGTTCTTGCTGTTAAAGTGCAATTACCAGAAGTACACATTTTTATTTCTTATTGTAAAATTTTTTTTTGCTTACAAACGATTTTATTGTACAAGAGTAGACAGTAGAACAACAGCACACTTTAAAAGTGATATTGTCAGCAAAAACAGGGCACTTTTGAAAAGTACAATACATAAAGGTATATTAACATAACAAAGAAGATGAGAAAAAAAAGAGGAAGTTACAAGTGCATGAAGTACGTAAACGACAAAATAGGTTAGGTGATACACCTGTCAATAGTACATGCCAGCCAACTTTTACTGGGGATGTTATTAAGCATGTAATAAGTGTCTGCAATCTCTCCATGACTCCCATTTTTTATCGTATAAGTGCAGCTTATCCAGTAGGGTATAATGAATGCGTTCCATAAGCATTACAGTGTCAATTCTGTGTAAAACGGAGTCTAAGGGTACAACATTGGACCTCCAATGTAGGGCAATAGACCATAAAGTGGCAATACATAATGTGTTATCAATCTCAGATTGGCATCAGAGACCCCTGGGTATGGGCCCCCAACAAACAGGTCTGCATGGACAATCGTATCGGGGCGCCCGACAATAAGTAGCGACCTCAGAAATCCTACGCCAGATCAAAGATATGGTCGGGCAATCCCAAAATATATGAACCAAAGTACCCGTGCAGTCACAGCCCCGAAAACATAGAGGGGACGTTTGGAAACAGTACATGTAGTCTTGACGGGTATAATACCATCTGGTTAGAACTTTAAGGCCGTCTCACGAACCGAAAGAGATCTAGAGCTCTTGCATATATTATCCACCAATGGAATCCCAATCCTCATCCGAAAAGTGACGCCACAAATCCTCCTCCCATTTTCGTCTGTACAAAGGGGGAGCATGAAAAAGACAGATCAAAAATTAAAAGGGGCTATCGATAGACTCAAACTTGACCCAGGGGATTTGAGATTTAAAATAGTACCCTTGTGCAATTGCGCAAAGCGACCAGAGTTAAATACCCAAAAATTTAGGAAGACCGAGCCCTCCCACCGTTGTGAGCATAAAAATGGATGAGGCAAAACGGGGATGCTTTTTTCCCCCAAATAAAATATTAATACCCGCTGAAAATAAACCAAAAAGGTTTTTAGACCAAACTGGAAGTCTCTAAAAAAAAAGCAAGGGCAAAATATTCTTTTTTAATCGCCGTGACTCTCCCCAAAAAGGAGATTGAAAACCGTGCCAGCTTCAGTAGAGTAAGAGACCGATACCAATGGTGAAAATTAGCCGCAAAATACCGGTATCTGGGAGGGGTTAATCCCCAATAGGATATCCTGTCCTTGACCCGCAAAAGGGGAAAGAATACGGAGAGATGCACTTAGGGAGTCAGGAACATTAACGGCATACCACAGATTTGGTAAAATTAAGGGTGAGACCTGCATTTTGGGCAAAATGTTCAATACAGCACCAATTTGGGTAAAAAATAAACGGGTTAGTAATAAAAAGCATAACATCATCGCTCTTGCTAAATTTAAAATGTGAAACAAATAAGAATACCCAGAAATATCCAAAGTGATTTAATCGCCATCCCAAAAGGTTCCAACACCACGCAAAAAAAAGGGGTGAAAGAGGACACCCGGGGGACCTCTCCCCAATGTAAAGAAGTCAAGTTACAGCCAAAACCCCTAATTCTCGTTTTGGAGGTCATACGGGATGTATGCCTCCCAAAAAACCCCCTCACTAAACCCCCTTTTCCGTAGAAAGGGAGAAAAAGTAGGGCCAAAGACACTATCAAAGGCCTTGTTTATATCCAAAACCCCTCAAACAAACCTTTTTGGAAAATGAAAATTTGGCGCTTGAATAACATTTAGAGTGAGACGAATGTTTCAAAAAATCTGTCGGGAAAAAACCCACGGGGTTGGGAGAGACCAAAGGGGAATGATAGGGGCCCAAAACCTGCGCCAAAAAACGGCAAAAATATTTTAAAATCATTATTCATGACTGGATGGTCTATAGTTTGTGGCAAACTGGTCCTTCGGGGCTTGGGGTATTAGAGACATGTTAGCCAATAACATCCCTCAGGGAACTTCCCCCCTGCAAAACTCATTAAAAAAAGTTATCAATATGGAGCCAATTAGGGGCAAAATGTTTATAATGCAGGGGTAAATCCGCAGGCCCCGGGCCAGTAAGCGCTTGAGCCGCCTATCGCACTGTTTTTTTCCCTTAAATACGGGGGGGGCATTAAGAGTGCATCTGAGGGGGTGAAGGGCGGGGAGGGGTATAGAGCCAGCCAAAGTCCGACAGAGGGACAAAAACCACTGCGGGGAGCTAGTAGTTTTGAATAAAAATGTTCGAAAATACCCAAGACCCCTGAGGTAGAGATGAGTTTGCACCCGAATTTGTGCAATTTATACACGTGGGGGGGCGCAAGAGTGGTTCAACTTCCTTGCAACATGGAATGCCGAGTTACTTGTAATAGGAAGGGGCCTTCGCCAGCGAAGGGGCCTTTTTCAGTTTTTGGGGAAAGAGGGCATTCAGCCCCAAGTTTTTTTGGGGACAGTAGCTGTTTAAAAAAGCAAAATGGTTTACGACAGGCTTCAAGTGTTTTTCTAATTCTCGGTTAGAAGATATTTGGCCAACTTTTTTCTATTTCTGGATGAGGCCATGGAGATAAGTGGGGCCACGTGGACCGCCTTGTGGGTACCCAAGTGGGGGAGGGGAAAATCAGGGGTTAAATTGTTGAAAATATTCCTAAATAGATGAAACCACTTCCTGGCGGAGCATATCGGTTAGAAAAGAATCATTAAGTCTCCAAGAAAAAGGGGATAGGTCCCAAAAACCCAAAAAATGTGATAGAAAAGGGCCCAAAATACTGTGATCCCCAGGGCCAAATAAATCAAGCTACCTTAAAATTAGTAGTAAATTGGGGGGTACAATATATTAGCTAATCTACATAAGAGTCATTGGGGGGGAATAAAAATGTGTAATCCTGGCTCCGGTGTTTCGTCCCCGGGCATCCCCCAACGGAGGGTATCTAATTTCTTTAAAAAGGGATTTTGGGAAACCCTGGGAAGAATGCGGGGGGGAACTACGACCCAAAAAGAGGATTTGCCCCCCAATTAAAACCCCCACCCCCCAAAGAGATGGGGGACAAAACCTTCCCAAGTACCAAAAAATTTTTGAAAAAAAGGTAGTTGAGCTAAATTCGGTGCAATAAATTAGAAAAGGGTAATTCTCGCCCCTGAAAGGGCCTTTAAGAGAAAAACCTACTGTCCGGATCACATACACTGTTGAACCTCAAAGGGGGAATGAATTATGTAGAAAATGGCTACGCCCTACTCTTGGGGGAAGCAGGGTAAAATACCCCTCCTGTAAGATCTATAAAATATGTTGGGGTTTTGCGCTGCAAAATGTGTTTCCCCGTAATAAAAACTTGGCTCCCCTCGTTTATATTGAAGAAAGGCCTTTTGCGCTTGTTTTGGGGAATTTAAACCCTGGACATTATGCGAAATACATTGAATTACCATAGTAAACAGAGCATTACTATCACATAAAAGTATACATTACAAAGATATCCCCTAAAATTAATTGGCAGACAAGAGACCGCGGGCTAAGCAACAGACTACAGGTGGGAGAACCAGCCCAGGGACCCCCCCGGCCCCCAAAAGGGGCCATATGTCCATGACCGACACAACACAACCTCAGCACTAAATGTTGAAAAAAGAAAGACAAAAAACAAAGAGAGGAGATTTGAAAAGCTCCACAAATAAGGTAAATAAAGAAAATGGTCAAAGGCTGAAAAATTTGTCATACCGATAAAAAAAAAAATTCAAAATTTAGGGGGCCAAATGGGCCCAAACCCTGTCTCCCTAAAACATGGAAAACGGAACTGCCACCCCTCAATCGGGCGGCGACACTTTCCCCCATGTCAGGGGCAGGGTGGGGTAACGGTCAAAGAGTTTTGGAACCAATAAACCAAAGGGCGCATTTTAAAGGGAACCCAAAGCCCTTTTTATACCTTCCCCCTCCACTATCAAAGCAGGCACACACATATTACCAGGGTTTAAAAAATTTAAAATACAGTAACCCTAGAAATACCATCCTGACGCGTAAGTGAAGAAAAAAAAATCCCGTGTCTCAATTCTCGGTAAAGTCATAAAAGACAAAAGGCAAACCCGGATTTTCAAACAATGGGAAAAGGCAAATGAGAATGGACCTGTCAAAACCCCGGATCCGTCGCTCCCTTTACTCTCCGTGGAGATGGGGGTTTCCCCAAAGGGGAGACACGGGGGTGGAGGGGGGACGTTAGGGGAAGGGGATCCGGGCCCCGTTTTGGGCCAAGTTGCTCAAAACCTTTAGAAGGAGATGTATATATATGGCCCCATTAGTGGGGAAAAAACAACTTAAAGGGGAAAACCCCTTTGTACGAATACGAGTGAGAACAGGACCTTTGTGACTTCTTTTATTTTTTTTTACGCTTCCCAAATGGCCGGGGAAAAAATCCGGAAAGTTTTGAAAAAAACCCAGCCTTTAAGGAGATCGTAGGGGAAATTTTGAGCAGCCCGGGTATTCCTCTTTTGGGCAAAAAGTCCTTTAGCACAACAATATCCCTAGGGGCTTGTCAGTAGGAGGTTAGGGCGCAGGGTCTATGGATGCGGTCACAGGCAAAAGACCCCCGGGTCACGATGGGAGGAGTGATTGAAATAATTTTGGGCAGATTAAGGGGAAAGGTCAGACATAGACCCGGGTTTCCCCCGATTCGCAATTTTCCCGCATTTTATTATCAAGGTCCCCCCCTGCGCCGTAGTTAAAAAAGGCCCGTTTTTTAAATATCATGCCTGGAAAAATTTCCCATAGGCCAGGCAAGTTCACGGTTTTGGGTTTTAAGCGGTCGTCCTGGAGCCCCAAAGTGGCTATTTTCCTGAGAGAAACATTAGTGCTTTTTTGCAATTCGGGTTGAAATTTGGGGCTAGTTTGGGTACAAATTCCAAACGGACTAAGTCTCCTTTTTAAATTTCTGTGTATTTTCACTGACCAAGGCCGAAAGGGGGCGGGGTATCCCGGGGGATGGACAGGATGTCGCTTGTATTGACTGGAGACATTTACAAAGCCTTTTGCCTTAAGTAGGGAGTTTGAGGGATTGGGGTTTCCCTTTTTTTCTTTGGGACGCATAAGGGGTCTCCGGGGGGATAATGAAAATAGGATAATGAATGGGTTTAACCCCAGGGGACCTATAACGCCCAAAATAGGTTTTTTTGGGTTTAGTTACTGAATGCGGGTTATTTTCATCTGCGAGAACATTATATTGTAAAAATAATTAGCAAGTCGGGGAAAGGTAAGAGGACATAGATCACAGTAACACGCAATTAGCACCCGGAGCAAAGAAAAGCACCAGATCCCCAAACTAGGACACAAGAGGGACAAGGGGAACAAGGGCCCCAACACCAAGCACAGGGCCCTCCAGGGAGACACTCCACGGGGGGAATATCAAGGCCCCATAGGCCTCTAGCCCAACAGGGCGTGGTTACAGGGTTTTCAGGCTCCGGGGGTCAGCAAAGTGGGCCCACTTCCAGGCACTGCGGGGGGAGCTAATAATAAAGGGGGACCCCAAACCCCCCCTCCTTGGGCCCGTGGGGGCTCCAGACCGGTGATGTAGGCCCCGCCACCGCGGGGAACAGCAAGGGCCATGCGCTCTCCCCCTCCCAGCAAAGCAGAGGGCGCCGCGGGTGTCCCCCAAAACCCATCCCCAAGCCCGGGTGGCGCAGGTGCGGATGGGGAAGCTGATGGTGGGGGGGGAGCCCCCCGGGCCCCCGCGGCCGACCACCGCGGACGTCAGCCGCCACGAGGGGGGGAAATATCACCCGGGGGTCCACTCCCCCCGGGTCATGGATACTACCCGGGTCCTCCCCCGGCATCCGTGACCCTTGCCCCACGGATGGCAGGACTTAAAAGCTCGGCACGGATGGGAGCGGTGCGGAGGAGAGCTGAGGGCGCCGGGGACCCCCCCCGCACGGATGGGGCGGATCTAAAAGCTCGGCACCGGGGCTCCGGATTTTGCGGCCCCTCCGGCGCCATCTTGGGCACCCCCTTATTGTAAAATTAACACAGAACGAATGGTATATAACGTCTTTATCCTAAAGTTTTAATATAAAATATATATTTTTATTAGAGTGGAGGAGTGTACCCAAAGTCCTTTTGATGAGTGGGCCAATGAGGAGAGGGACAGGTGTGTTCCAAGTTTTTTAAATTTCCCACAAATTTATAACCATTTGGGGGGGTCATGCGGCGTTAACTGCTGTAGTTTTCATTCTAACTTTGATTTTATTTATCTTCATTTTAATATCAAGGAAGCCTATTATCAAAGCCCCCAATAGGGGGTTTAAACTACATCCTGTTGGTGTCTCCGTTTCTGCTTTTCTCTGCATCCCCTTTTTCATTGGGCAAACCCTTTCCCCTTTTAGTTGTCTCCTAGACAAAAATTCTTCAGTGTGGTCTTCTCCATCTGTTCTCTTCAATCTTGGCCAAGACATATGGGGAACCTTGCCTTTAAAGCCACCAATCTGAACAGCCCTTTTAGGAAATGGCGGGTCCCACCATTCCCCCGTAGTGTTGTTTTGGGGTCGCTCTTTTTTGCAGATCACCATTTGCTTATTTGGCTTTAAAAAGTCTCCCCTTTTCCCCCTTGGTCTCTAACAGCTATAAGATAACATTTGAGTGAATGAAGGACAGAAATATTTTTCACTTGACTCTGGGGTTTTGGGCTTTCTGGCTAATAAGTTTTTCAGGGCTTTCCTACAAGAGACCCTTCCCGGAAGCTTCAAACGAGGCCCAAATGATCACCCAGCATGCTGGTCTTTGCTGTGTCTGGATCTCCCTTTATCCCCGCCCACCTGAGCACCGTGGCAAAAACCTGTGGCGTTCAGATATTCGCCATCTTGGCCCCCTAGTGCTGGACTCTGGCTGTATATTTTTTGCCCCAAAAATTTTATTTTCCGCTGGACCGAGAGGAACAATCGGAATCTTTTACCAGAAAAAAAAAGAACAAATTTTATTAAATAAAATTCATACCCTATGTGTTGATGTAATAAGGGAAATTTGGATTATTTTAGACTTTTAAATGGCAAGAAAATTGGTTACAGTATTCTTATCATGTCTTGTCCCCTGGATGGTGGGGGTGTGTGACATTTCCTGCGGGAATAGAAATTTACAAAAGAAATTTTTAACTAAAAATTCTTTTTGCATAATAAAGACAAATGATTTTACCATATGTTTATGTATTCGTACCTTTTTAAAATCCATTTTTCCCCCGCCTATTTTCTTAAAATATATATATTTAAAAATATTAAATATATTTTTTTTTTTTTTTATAAAGCAGAGGCCCAGTGAATAAAAAAGTGGGCTGAAAATTTTTATGCCCCCCAGTAT
>CATNWA010004317.1:0-16408 GCA_951230385.1 Staurois parvus | reverse complement strand
AGGATCTCTAAGCTGATGGTGACTAGTACTCCTTCCTGAGTTAAAAGCTGCACACATTCACTACTTTTCATGCACTGGGGTTGTTACTCACATATCCACAGGACAATAGGTTGCCTCCTGCCATTATCTGCCAGAAGACTCTTCCTAGTGAGGGAGATACAGTATAGACTCACACCACCATAGGGCAGCTAAATACTTCCCCACCAACTTTCCCCTGGCTGTCTCCAGTGAGCTTCTCCAGACCCAACTTGATACTTGGACTACAGCCTGCACATACACCCCCCAGCTAAGCCTATCTGGGACCTCTGTATATTCCTTAAGGCTTCTTCTGAAGTCCTGCACCAGGGGCTGGGCAGGGCCCCTACAAAAGGGTCTCCTCCAGTCGGACTAAACCCAGGAACACTGCGCACTGCTGCTATTTATGGGCTCTATCACAGCCTACTGAGCACACATCCCCAGGGATTGGCTGAAGTCTCATAAATATTCAGGCTACATGCCTTGTTATCCCTCCCAATATGCTTCTTGAATTCTTTTTTAGACAGGGGGAGGTAACAGAGCAGCAGCCAATGAAACAGTGAGCAGCCCCAAAAGTCAACCCCTGCTTCTCTGATTACAGCGGAGCCATCTAAATTTACCTAACAGCCTACTCTACACTAAGAGAGTATTACACGTATAAATGTAACACTTTCAGGTAATTAGTACCTCTCTCAGAGATCACACTACTCTCCCAGACAATGGTTTTGTCTTCTTTTATAATCTATATATTTTACTTGCAGTCAAGACGATTAATGCTACAGTCAACGTTGCTCTGACATTCACTGAGCTTGAATACACTGATGAACTCAATGACCCTTCATCTCCTGAATATATGAAGTTTGAGATCAGTTTTACTGCAGAGGTGAGTGATTGGTTGCAACAATTATAGGTTAACTCCTCCTTTTAGACCATGTTACATGTTACACTCATATTTAGAGAGTGTAACATGTAATATGTGTAGCACAGACCCCAAGCTGGTCCCACTGTTTCTCTGAGGTTCTAGCCTCTATTGGGCCTTGGGATACTCCAGAACTAGTGAAACGTGAGCTGAGGACACTATCTAGTACAGGGGTAGGCAACCTGCGGCTCTCCAGCTGTTGCAGGACTACAAGTTCCATCATGCCTCTGCAAGTCATAGCTGTAACTGGCAGTTTTGTAATCTTTGCAATGCCTCACGGGAAATGTAGTTCCACAACAGCTAGAGAGCCGCAGGTTGCCTACCCCTGATATAGTAGAACTAACTCCTTCAAGGTAGGTCTCTAATATAAGAGGATGTGGACAATTCAGCTTTAGGGTGATTGCACATTGGAAACAGCCCTGGACCAGGAAAATCTGGAGCAGTCTCTCACAAAAAGAGGTCAAACAGCAACAGTCTCTCCAGGAATGCTCTCAGGCCTGTGTCCCTGTATACATGAAAGCCTCCTTCCATTACCGGTCATATCCTGTACCATGATTCTTCCAGTCAGATCCTCTGCAGGCCTTGCTCCAGACTGTTCTCCTAGCTTTTAGGAATCGCTATCCACTCCCCCCCAGCTCCCTCCAGGCTCGGTCTCTCTCCACCATGGCAAAGGACCCTGCTGTTCTAGGCCCCAGACTATTTATGCACACTTCAACCCCCTGCTGGCCACAATTCTGACTAGGGATTGGCTGAGACAGGATAAATATTCATGCTGCCCATTAACTTTCCCCACGCCTATGTCCCAGAACAGCCCATAGAGTTCTGGAATACAGGGAGGAGCAATCATACCTGCAACCTGTGAAACCCAGAACAGCAAAAAACAATCAACCTGCTCCACTGGCTACAGAGGAACCAAAAAACTCAATTTGTCTAAACCTACTAGTACCTAACTAGGAGGGTGTTACATTTGGTTTTAAGCGGAACCCCCAGACCCTTCCCAAACCAGCCCCCCTCTGGCAGCATGTGGGGGCTCTTCTCACCCATGCCAGCTGTCACTTTTGAATTTTTGTGATTTAATAAACCTCTCTGAACCAGAATTAACCATCCTCTCCAAAGGCCTTACATTCTGCCCAACCACCAAATTGGATCATTTACAAGTATTGTCAGATATGGAGGATTTCTTCAGGAGACTAAGGCTCAAAGAATATTTCCACAGTAATCTAAGGAATCCTAGGACAATGGAGTGCTACACAAAGAAAAAGAACGGGTGCTTCACACCCCCACAAGGACGCAACCCCAAACTGGACACCTATATTGATAGCTTCAGATTGCGAGCTACATCCCTGATATCCACCCAGCAAAAGAAAATTCTGTACAATCTTTCACCACTGGAGCAAAGGGCTATACACGATTTGCGCAATAATCAGGCCATGACCATGACCATCAAACCAGCAGATAAAGGGGGAGCAGTTGTTGTGAAGGACACAAACAAATACATACAAGAAGGCCAGAGGCAGCTGGAAAATGCCATTTACTATAAAAAACTGGATTATGATCCGATCCAGGACTTTACAAAGCAATTAAAAGGTCTCATTAAAACACTTCCAGCCCACCTACATTCAGAACTTATAAATGCGATTCTGGATCATCCAGAAATCGGGGACTTCTACATGCTGCCCAAAGTCCAAAAGCCAGGAAATCCAGGCAGACCCATCATAACAGGTATGAATACACTCACCGAACAAATCTCAGGCTTTGTAGAAAATATTTTAAAACCGTTAGTCAAGAATACTGCTAGTTTCCTGCAAGACACAACTGACTTTCTGAACAAGATCAACAACAAACAGCAATTACCATCTAATACACTTCTAGTGACTATGGATGTAGTATCCCTGTATAGTAATATCCCTCACAAGGATGGATTAGCTGCATGTCACAGATCCTTATCATCCTCACCAAACCACAAATACACTGCTGAGGATGTTACACAGCTCATTGAATTCATACTTACACACAACTACTTTGCTTTCAATAAAGACATCTATCTTCAATGTATGGGCACTGCGATGGGAAGTAAAATGGCACCCCAATATGCCAATTTATTTATGGCTGACCTGGAGGAAAAATTCCTGAACAGCATGGAACACAAACCATACAGATACTATTGCTATATTGATGATATTTTCATCATATGGACAGAAGGTGAAGAAAACCTAAAACAATTTTACTCATTGATGAACACTTTTCATCCATCAATCAAACTAAAAAAATGGAATACTCAAACACACACGTCAATTTCCTTGACACCACAGTATACATCAGGGATGATAAACTTCACACCTCAATATACAAGAAACCCACTGACAGATGCAACTACCTCCACAGTTCCAGCTTCCACCCCCAACACATGAAACGTGCCATCATACACAGTCAGGCCATTAGATACCACCAAATATGTTCTGACCCAAGAGACAGAGATAAACATCTCGGGACACTAGCAGACTCCTTCCATAAGAAAGGTTACAAGGGAAAAACTATCAACACCAGCATAAACACAGCCTTGAGAACCCGAAGAGAAAATTACTTCAGTACAAAGAGAAAAAAAACATACAACCGTGTACCTCTAGTAACCACATACAACCCAGCACTAGAAGGAAGAAGAAAAATAATCAAAGATTTACAACCCATCATAACAGAGGATGGAACTCTGAAAGAAATATTCCAGCAACCCCCAATACTGGCTTTCAGACAACCCCCCAACCTCAGAAATAAACTAATCAGTAAGAAACTTCCTTCTCATCAAGATGTCACAAATAATGGAAGCACACCCTGCAATAAGAAATGCTGCAAACTGTGCAACCAAATCAATCCATCAAAGAGTGTCAGACACTCAAAAGGGATCTTCAATATCTCCGGATTATACAGCTGCACCTCCAGTAATGTTTTGTACCTTATCCAGTGCAGAAAATGCAGCAAAGGATCTTATGTTGGTGAAACAGGACAGACGTTGCAAACAAGGATGAATCTGCACAGACATACCATCAAGGAACATAAAGAAGATGACTTCTGCTGCCACCTGTGGGACACCAATTTGCACAACCAGACCACACTATGGAAGACCTCAATATTTTAGTTCTTAAATGAAATTTCAAAAACTATTCAGGAAAGGAAAAATTTTGAACTAAGAATGATCATTCTATTTGACACAAGAGATAACGGCCTGAATTTGGACATGGGATTCCTCACTCATTATCCAACGGTTTTATGACACCCTCTGTGAGTGTTGTCCCCCCCCTCCCCCAGTCTTTGCTTTTCCTGTGTCTTATCCAGGGGCGGACTGACAACTCATGGGGCCCCCGGGCAATAAGGGATCATGGGGCCCCTGTGTCCTTGCCCAAACTCAAAAAAGCCTATGAAAAAGATACCAGGGGCATCTCATGGGGCCCCCAACTGACCCCGGGCCCTCGGGCAGTGCCCGAGTTTCCAAATGGTCAGTCTGCCCCTGGTCTTATCTCTAGTCTAATCCTAGTCTTATAACCATTACTGTGTACATCTGTTTGTGTGTGTTTCTTTCTGTTTTTTTTTTTTCCTCCCCCTTTCAACTCTCTTCTAACATTCTGCTAAAACTTTGTGTAGACCTTGAAGAAGGGGACATACCCCGAAAGCTTGTCCTCAAAATTGTATGTTAGTGCAAATAAAAAAAAGTATCATGTAAGTACTCAATTGTTTCTGTGATTTAATAAAAAACAAGTCCCATCTGCCACTGTGGCAGATGGACTTGTAGCCTTTGATGGAACACAAGTGTGATGATTAATGCACTCGTAGTCCATGGATGCTTCCTCCAGCTCTCTAACTTAAAGTCCATGCCTCATAAACACGTAGAACTGGAGGATGAGTCTGCAGGAGCCTGGCATTTACAAAAAAATAAAAATAAATAAATGTACATTTTTTGCTGCAAATGTAGGTGAATTTATGTATTTATATATAGCAAAAGGTGGGCTTAGCCTTTAAACTGAATACATTTGATGTAACCTTTTCTGTCCAATCAGCATTTAAATTTGAATTCTGTCCCATTTCTTTAAATAGATGGATGTGATCTACTCCAATGTAACTGGCTACAAAGGCGTGAAAATTACTTCTGTTCAGTGAGTCTTTCTTCTTTTGTCCACTGCAAGGATCCTAATGTTTAGCAAGCCTGTTGAGTTGATGCTCACCAGACGCTTTTCCAAGCTAAGCATCTCAAAAAGCAAATAGTCAGATAGGAAAATCTGTTGCGGTGGATCACTTCATCCTCCCTGAACATGTCATTGATTGCTTAATTAGCTGGGCGATTTCTGAGCACATTTAGTGTGCATTAGGGATTTTTATGGCAACATGCACAGTGGAGTTTGGTTTACTAAAACTGGACAGTGCAAAATCTAGCTCTGCATATAAAAAACAAATCAGCTTCTAGATTTTATTGTCAATTATAATTGAACAAGCTGAAGTTAGGAGCTGATTGGTTAACATGAACAGCTGCACCATATTTTGCACTCTGCAGTTTTAGTAAATCAACCCCAATGTGTCTAAAAACATTATGCCCCTTTCACATGAGCTTTCCGACATCTGCCTGTCAATTTTAATTTTTCAGGAGACATCTGCTTATCTCTGAGTTCCATTTAGATCAGGGGGGAATGGAAAAGGTCTGTGTCCTTTTTGTGTTGTGCTGGGCGTAAAGGCGACAGATCAGAGGTAGACATTTACATCAGGTTGCCCATACAGTGAAGGAAATAAGTATTTGATCCCATGATGATTTTGAATGTTTGCCCACTCACAAAGAAATGATCGGTCTAAAAATCGAATGTTCGGTGTATTGTAACACTGAGAGACAGAATAGCAACAAAAAATTCAAAAGAAATGCCTGTCTAACAAATGATGCACTGATTTGCATGTTCATGAGGGAAATAAGTATTTGATCCCCTTCACAAAACATGACTTAGTACTTGCTGGCAAATCCCTTGTTGGCAATCACAGAGGTCAGACGTTTCCTGTAGTTGGCCACCAGGTTTGCACACATCTCAGGAGGGATTCTGGCCCACTCCTCTTGGCAGATCCTCTCCAAGTCATTAAGGTTTGGTGGCTGACGTTTCTCAATTCGAACTTTCAGCTTCGTCCACAGATTTTCAATCGACCTTAATGTGTTTTTTTTTGAGCCACTCCTTTGTTTCCTTGGCCTTGTGTTTTGGGTCATTGCCATGCTGGAACACCCATCCACGACCCATTTTCAATGCCCTGGCTAAGGAAAGAAGGTTCTCACCCAAGATTTGATGGTACATTGCTACATCCATCCCTTTGATGCGGTGCAGTTGTCCTGTCCCCTTAGCAGAAAAAACACCCCCAAAGCAGAATGTTTCCACCATGTTTGACAGTTGGGATGGTGTTCTTAGGGTCATAGGCAGCATTCCTCCTCCTCCAAACATGGCGAGTTGAGTTGATGCCAAAGAGCTCGATTTTGGTCTTATCTGACCACAACACTTCCAACCAGTCTGTAAGGGACCGCCCGGCGGTACTACTAGCACTCCACTGAATAGGCGTCCCCAGCGCACGGAGTCTAAGTCCCAGGGTGCTTGTTCACCAGGGCCCCTGATGGTGGGGATGGACTTGGAGCTCCCTGAGACCAGGTCGTGACTACCGGGTGCGTCCGTCAGTGGTAGTAGTATGCGCAAGGGGCTCCCACGGGGAAGAGTCTGATGTGAGGAGGTCAGAAGACCCCACTGCACGGGATGGATGGATGGATGAGCAGGGTCAGACGGGCCAGGTCGGTAACAGAGAGGGCGGCAAGGTACAAGGCAGCGGGCATAGAATGGTCGGGTCACACGCCAGGTCAGCAACAGCAGGTCAAATCCAATAGGGGGCATTCAGGAGAGAGGTCAGGCAAAGCAAGGGTCAGAACAGGCGAAAACAGCAAGGTCAGGTACAATCCGGGTCAATAACTTACAGGGTACAGGTTCACAGGATTCAGAATGCAGGAAAGACCAGAAGGCACTGAATGACAGCTCAGGGTTGTTTAAATATCCCGCCCTGCGCTGCCATTGGTGCCCAGCGGGCGGCCGCGGCTTCTACTGCGCATGCGCGAACTCGAACGCCGCGGCCGGCCCGGAACCAGTGCTCGAGTCCCTGCGCCGGGCGGCATACTGCGCCTGCGCCGGGACCAACGCGGCGGGGATCGAGGGGATCCCTGACATTGCCCCCCCCCCTACGGGCAACCTCCGGATGCCCACCCGATCTCTCCACCACGGGTGATCGCGAAAGAACCTCCGGACGAGTCTGGGTGCATGGACATTATGGGCTGGTTCCCAAGAATTGTCCTCAGGACCATAGCCCTTCCATTTGATAAGGAATTGGGTCTGGCCTCCCCTCCTTCGACACTTCAGGATTGTTTCAACCTCAAATTCTTCTTCTCCTTCGACCGTTACCGCTTCCGGGGGTCTAGATTCCCGGTCAGGGAAGGCATCTGGGACCACAGGCTTCAGAAGGGACACATGAAAGACCGGGTGGATCTTGAGCGTGTCAGGGAGGGCGAGTTCATAGGCTACTTCGTTAACCATCCGTTTAATGCAGAAGGGGCCTATAAATTTGGGTCCCAATTTCTTTGACGGGCAAAGCATCTTTAGATTGGACGTCGCCAGCCAAACCTTCTCCCCAGGCCACAATACCAGATCTCCTCTCCGTTTCCTGTTGAATGCTTTCCTGTAGTCTTCCTGGGCCCGACTGATGGCACTTGAAGCTTCTTATTGTTCGCAGCGAAGAACGTTACCACATCTTGTGTTGCTGGTACTGGGCATTCCGACACCAAATCCGGGAGGAAGACTGGGTGAAAGCCATAGTTGGCGAAGAACGGGGACTGCCCTGTTGCTGAGTGGCGGGCGTTGTTATACGCAAATTCCGCTAAAGGAAGAAGTGGCAGCCAGTCATCTTGAGTAAACGAGGTATAGCATCTTAAATATTGCTCTAAGGTCTGATTGGTCCTTTCGGTTTGACCGTTAGTTTGAGGGTGGAACGCAGAAGAGAGAGATAATTTGATGTCCAGGGCTTTGCACAGTGCTCTCCAGAATCTGGACGTGAACTGGACCCCTCGGTCCGAGACAATGTCTTCGGGGACCCCATGCAACCTGACTACCTCACGAATGAAGACTCGCGCGGTCTCGGCCGCCGAGGGGGTCTTCTTCAACGGGATGAAGTGGGCCATCTTGGACAAGCGGTCCACGACTACCAGGATTGCCGTGTGGTCTCGGGATGGCGGAAGCTCGACTATAAAGTCCAGTGAGATCTTTTGCCAAGGCCGTTCAGGAATAGGTAAGGGTCGCAGCAGACCCCAAACCTTGTTTCTTGAGGGCTTGTTCTTCTGGCAGGTGACACAGGACCTGACATAGCCCTTACAATCTTTAGCCATGTCTGGCCACCAGAATGAGCGTCGGAGAAGTTCCAGGGTCTTTTCTGGGCCAAAGTGCCCCGCCATTGGGTGGTCGTGGCAATGCCCCAAGACCAGGGTTCGAGCTTCTTCCGGCACCACAATTCGATCTTCCCTCCATAGGAGTCCCCCCTTGTTCTGGAGCGGCCCTCCGCCTGGGGTAGAGAAGTTTGTGGATGCCTCCATTAGCCTGGAACGAAGGTCCGACTGAAGGACCAAGAAGTTACCCGAGGACAGGATGGTGTCAGGTACTGGGGTCTCCTTGGCGTCTTCGTACATCCGTGATAACGCATGCGGCTTAGTGTTCTTTGATCCCGGCCGGTACGTAATATGGAAGTTGAATCTTGAAAAGAATAGTGCCCATCTCGCCTGTCGCGGGCGTAGACGCTTGGCAGTTCTCAGATACTCTAAGTTCTTATGGTCAGTAAATATTAAGATGGGGCGCACCGCACCTTCCAGCAGGTACCTCCATTCCTCTAACGCCGTTTTGATCGCTAGTAGCTCACGGTCACCGATATCATAGTTCCTCTCCGCTGGGGTCAGCTACCGTGAGAAGAACGCTACCGGGTGGAGCAGTTCCTTGGTGCCTTTTCGTTGGGAGAGGATGGAGCCTACCGCATTCTCCGATGCATCTACCTCCAAGATGTAGGGCAGAGCGGCGTCTGGGTGACCCAAAATGGGTGCCGAAGTGAACAGCTTCTTTAAGGCTTCGAAAGCTCCCTGCGCTTCTGGTGTCCATCTGAATCGGGTTCCCAGCTTGGTTAGCTGAGTAATGGGGGAGACCAGACCCGAGAAGTTCTTGATGAACTTCCGGTAAAAATTTGCAAAGCCGATGAATCGCTGGACGCCTTTCCTGTCTGTGGGTTCAGGCCAATCCAGTATTGCAGCGACCTTCTGGGGATCCATCGCGACCCCCGCGGTGGAGATAATCAGGCCCAAGAAGGCAATGCTGGATTGTTCAAAACAACATTTTTCTGCCTTGGCGTACAACCCATGCTGCCGCAACCGCCCCAATACTTTTGCTACATGTATTCTGTGTTCCCCCAGAGACGGGGAAAAAATCAGAATGTCGTCTAAATAAACGATCACAAAGACATCCAGAAAGTCCCTAAAAATATCATTTACAAAATGTTGAAACGTGGCCGGAGCATTACACAACCCGAACGGCATGACCAGATATTCAAAATGACCAAAGCGGGTGCGGAAGGCCGTCTTCCACTCGTCCCCCTCCCTTATGCGAATCAAGTTGTACGCCCCCCTCAGATCCAGCTTGGTAAAAACTACTGCTGACTTTAAAACTTTGGAAACAGCTCAGGTACTAACGGTAGTGGGTAACGGTTTTTTATCGTGACCCTGTTCAATTCCCTGTAATCGATACATGGCCTTAAGGTTTTGTCCTTCTTTTCAACAAAGAAGATTCCCGCCCCCGCCGGTGAAGTGGAGTGGCGGATGAACCCCTTCTGGAGGCTGTCCTCGATATATTCCTTTAGGGCCCCCAATTCGGGCTCTGAAAGGGGGAAGATTCGCCCAAAAGGAATTTCTGAGCCGGGTAACAGGTCAATGGGGCAGTCATAAGGGCGGTGGGGGGGGTAGAGTATCAGCTCCCCGTTTGCTGAACACATCTAGAAACCCATGGTAGGCCGCAGGGATTACTTGTTTTAATTCAGCTTCCCCCTCAGAGCACAGGAGGATTTGGGGGGTCCCCGAGCCCGAAGTGCGGCAGTATATCCGACAGTATGGGGAAGGGAACGTGATTACTCCGGTCTCCCAGTCAATCTGGGGGTTATGGGCCCGTAACCATGGGAGCCCCAGAATGACTGGGAAGAGGGGTGAAGCTATAGCATCCAGGCGGAGGAGTTCCTGGTGCTGGCCGGCAATGACAGTGGTGATGGAGGGGGTTTCCTGGTTCACTACCCCCGATTTTATTCGGGAACCGTCGGCCAAATAAATATTGAACCCCTTCTGTTTCAATTGAAGGGGAATACCCTGCTGGTGAGCAAAATTAATATCCACGAAGCAGCTGCATGCCCCAGAGTCAATTATGGCCGATACTTCCACGGTCCTTTCTGGAAGCTGAAAGGAAAGGGGCACCACTAAGTATTGGGATGGACCAACATTGCCAAGGGATAAGGAAGAAGAGGTGCACTTACTCAGTTTCTGCGGGCAGGAACGCGCCATATGACCAGCTTCTCCACAATAGAGGCACAGGTTCTGGGATCGTCTGCGCAGATGTTCCTCTGGGGATAGTTTAGGCCGTGCCAGGCTGAGCTGCATGGGTTCGGGGTTGTCTCCAGGTGGCCGGTTTTGGATGACTGGCCTAGGTGTTTGACTGGGACCCTGAAATGATCCCCAGGGATTTCCATGACCCTGGCCGGACCTCTCAAACCTGCGTTCCCGCAGTCTACGGTCAATTTTAATGGTCAGTGCTATTAGGTCCTCTAAAGTCTCAGGTACCTCCACCCGGGCGAGCTCGTCTTTCAGGCCGTCTGATAGGCCAACACGGAACTGATGCAGGAGTGCGAACTCGTTCCAGCGAGTATCCCCCATCCACCGCCTAAATTCAGATGCGTACTCCTCCGCTCGCTCGGCGGCCTTGCCGGAGTGTGTACAGAGTAGCTTCAGCAGAAGCTGCCCGCTGCGGGTCATCATAAAGGATGGCCATAGCATCAAAAAAACTGTCAACCGAACCAAGGTGAGGGTCATTTTTTCCCCGTAATCGATGGGCCCAGTCTTGGGGTTCACCCTGCAGGAGGGATATGACGAACCCCACCTTCACGGATTCAGTCACGAAGGTTCGGGGTTGTAGCTCAAAATAGAGGAGGCAGGACTCGCGGAATGATCTGAACCGTGTGCGGTCCCCGTGGAAACGTTCTGGTAAGGGTACTCGGGGGTCGGCCGCCGGGAGTGGTGCGGATGCCCCAGACACCAGCACAGGGGCTGCTACAGCTGGAGGTGTGGGGACCGCGGCCTGTGGGGCAGGAACGGGATATAGTGCAGGCCTGGAATTGAGTTTCAATCTGCTGACATCTATCCTGCAGGGCCGATACGGCCTGTGTCAAATTGGATAGGTGCCTGCAGATCTCCTCCAGCGGCGAGGGACCTCCTCTAGACTCAGTCATGGCCTTCTGGTACTGTAAGGGACCGCCCGGCGGTACTACTAGCACTCCACTGAATAGGCGTCCCCAGCGCACGGAGTCTAAGTCCCAGGGTGCTTGTTCACCAGGGCCCCTGATGGTGGGGATGGACTTGGAGCTCCCTGAGACCAGGTCGTGACTACCGGGTGCGTCCGTCAGTGGTAGTAGTATGCGCAAGGGGCTCCCACGGGGAAGAGTCTGATGTGAGGAGGTCAGAAGACCCCACTGCACGGGATGGATGGATGGATGAGCAGGGTCAGACGGGCCGGGTCGGTAACAGAGAGGGCGGCAAGGTACAAGGCAGCGGGCATAGAATGGTCGGGTCACACGCCAGGTCAGCAACAGCAGGTCAAATCCAATAGGGGGCATTCAGGAGAGAGGTCAGGCAAAGCAAGGGTCAGAACAGGCGAAAACAGCAAGGTCAGGTACAATCCGGGTCAATAACTTACAGGGTACAGGTTCACAGGATTCAGAATGCAGGAAAGACCAGAAGGCACTGAATGACAGCTCAGGGTCGTTTAAATATCCCGCCCTGCGCTGCCATTGGTGCCCAGCGGGCGGCCGCGGCTTCTACTGCGCATGCGCGAACTCGAACGCCGCGGCCGGCCCGGAACCAGTGCTCGAGTCCCTGCGCCGGGCGGCATACTGCGCCTGCGCCGGGACCAACGCGGCGGGGATCGAGGGGATCCCTGACACAGTCCTTCTCTGCATCATTCAGATGTTCAGTGGCAAACTTCAGATGGGCCTGGACATGTGCTTTCTTGAGCAGAGGGACCTTGCGGGCACTGCAGGATTTCAGTCCTTGTCGGCGTAGTGTGTTACCAATTGTTTTCTTGGTGACTGTGGTCCCAGCTGCCTGGAGATCATTGACAAGATCCTCATGTGTAGTTTTGGGATGATTCCTCACTGTTCTCAGTGCATAATTTGTTAGACATGTATTCATTTGAAATTTTTGTTGCTATTCTGTCTCTCAGTGTTACAATACATCTTCCATTCAATTGTTAGACTGATCATTTCTTTGTGAGTGGGCAAACATTCAGAAGCAGCAGGGGATCAAATACTTATTTCCTTCACTGAACATGGGTCTGATGAGCTCCAGTTTTTAAATCTAACTAAACAGTGAATGGACTGGGATGTCACAAAAGTGGTATACGTCCCGCTTCGCTCTGATTTAGCAGGTTATATTATTATTCTTGGATGCCCTGCTGAATGCACTGGACAGTGTCGTGTGAAATGGGACTTAAAATGTGTGTAAAATAAAAATTTATTTTCAGGGCATCATAGGGTTTATTTACTAAGGTAAAACAATGTCTAGCGCGGAAAGGGAAATTGCCCTGAGCTTAATTGTTTTGTTATTTCTTTTTATAATTGTGTTTTTATTGAAACGTTTAACAAAAAGTACTGTATACAAAGTAGGCACATTAGATAATAAGGCAGTGAGCATACAATATACACCGCTCAACAAATTTAAAGGAACACTTTTTAATCAGAGTATAGTAACAAGTCAGTGAAACTCCTGGGATATTGATCTGGTCAGTTAAGTAGCAGAGGGGCTTGTTCATCAGTTTCAGCTGCTTTGGTGTGAATGAAATTAACAACAGGTGCAGTAGATGGGTAACAATGAGACAACCCCCAAAAAAGGAATGCTACAGTTGGAAGCCGCTGACTTTTTTTTCATACTCATCCTTTCTGACTGTTTTTCACTAGTTTTGCATTTGGCTAGGGTCAGTGTCACTGCTGGTAGCATGAGGCGATACCTGGACCCTACAGAGGTTTCATAGGCAGTTCAATTCCTCCAGGATGGTACCAATATGTGCCATTGCCAGAAGATTTGCTGTGTCTCCCAGCCCAGTCTCAAGAGCATGGAGGATATTTCAGGAGACAGACAGTTTTTCTAAGAGAGCTGGATAGGGCCATCAGCAGGACCGAATCTGCTCCTTCGTGCAAGGAGGACCAGGATGAGCTCTGTCAGAGCCCTCCAAAATGACCTCCAGCAGGCCACTGGTGTGAATGTCTCTGACCAAACAATCAGAAACAGGCTTCTTGAGGGTGGCCTGAGGGTCCGACGTCCTCTAGTGGGCCCTGTGTTCACTGCCTGGCACCATAGAGCTTGACTGGCATTTGCTATTGAACACCAGAATTGGCAGGTCCACCACTGGCGCCCTGTGCTTTTGACAAATGACATCAGGTTTACCCTAAGCACATGTGAAGGATGTGAAAGGGTCTGGAGAAGCCTTGGAGAATGTTATGCTGCCTGTAACATTGTTCAGCATGACCATTTCGGTGGTGGGTCAGTGATGGTCTGGGGAGGCATATCCATGGAGGAACACACAGACCTCTACAGGCTAGACAATGGCACCCTGACTGCCATTAAGTATCAGGATGAAATCCTTGGACACATTGTCAGACCCTACTCTGGTGTAGTAGGTCCTCCTGGTGCATGACAATGCCCGGCCTCATGTGGGGAGAGAATGCAGGCAGTTCCTGGAAGATGAAAGAATTTATATAACTGAATGGCCCCAACACTCGCCTGACGTAAATCCAATAGAACCCCTCTGGGATATCATGTTTTTGTCCATCTAATGCAGCCAGGTTGCACCTCAGACTGTCTAGAAGCTCAGTGGTGCTCTGGTCCAAATAGTTGTCAGGCATGCATACAAGCACGTGGGGGCCATACAAGCTACTCAGAAACATTTTGAATTGCTGCAATGAAATTTCAGCAAAATGGACTCGCCTGCTGCATCATTTTTTTACTTTGATTTTCGGGTTGTCTTTGAATTCAGTCCTCTGTAGGTTGATAATTTTCATTTCCATCAAACGATGGGGTATCCTTACATTCCTAACCCACTACCCAGTCCATATCAGTATAGATATCAAGCACAATCTTTTTCCCCATTGAGATCTGATGTGTTTTCAAAGTGTTCCTTTAATTTTTTTTTGAGCAGTGTATTAAATGCTATGCAGAAATATTGTACAGAAGATCAAAAAGGTTTAGATACAACTTCAGATAATCATTTATAACATTTGTCATTTGACAAAGAAGAAAGGTGAGAGTCTTTATGTATAACCAAATGATTTAAGCCTTAAATGTGCCTTATCAAAACAAATAAAAAAAAGAAATAAAATAAAACAATATGAACTCTGAAAGAAACAATCTAAAAGGAGAGTTCTTATCTGTGGAGGGAGCATATATAAGGAGAATGTCATGTAAGATCATTGGGAATCATAGTTGTTTTAAGGAGTGGGAGGAGGAGAGTGGTATGGGGATAAAGTCCCAAGGCTCTCATATGGTTTCAAAGAGAGGAACAGTGTGCCCATGAAGAGCACTCAGGTACTCCATTCCCCTATCCTCTCCTATGACTTTCACAAATTCGGACAAAGAGGGTGTTTTGGTGGATAACCAGTGTAAAGGAGTGGTTCTGCTAGCTGCTGTCAAGACGTAGATAGTTAAAGTGTGTTACTAAACTCAGGACCCTGCATTCACTATATCTGGTCTCCCCGGACCCTGCATTCACTATATCTGGTCTCCCCGGACCCTGCATTCACTATATCTGCTCTCCCCGGACCCTGCATTCACTATATCGGGTCTCCCCGGAACCTGCATTCACTATATCTGGTCTCCCCGGACCCTGCATTCACTATATCTGCTCTCCCCGGACCCTGCATTCACTATATCGGGTCTCCCCGGAACCTGCATTCACTATATCTGCTCTCCCAGGACCCTGCATTCACTATATCTGGTCTCCCCGGACCCCGCATTCACTATATCTGGTCTCCCCGGACCCCGCATTCACTATATCTGGTCTCCCCAGACCCTGCATTCACTATATCTGCTCTCCCAGGACCCTGCATTCACTATATCTGGTCTCCCCGGACCCTGCATTCACTATGTCTGCTCTCCCCGGACCCTGCATTCACTATATCGGGTCTCCCCGGAACCTGCATTCACTATATCTGGTCTCCCCGGGCCCTGCATTCACTATATCTGGTCTCCCCGGAACCTGCATTCACTATATCTGCTCTCCCAGGACCCTGCATTCACTATATCTGGTCTCCCCGGGCCCTGCATTCACTATATCTGGTCTCCCCGGAACCTGCATTCACTATATCTGCTCTCCCCGGACTCTGCATTCACTATATCTGGTCTCCCCGGACCCTGCATTTACTATATCTGCTCTCCCTGGACCCTGCATTCACTATATCCGCTCTCCCCGGACTCTGCATTCACTATATATGTTCTCCCACAGTACACACCACATAGAAATGCAATTATTTTAGTAAATATAAACTGCTAAATACCGTATATACTCGAGTATAAGCCGACCCGAATATAAGCCGAGGTACCTAATTTTACCACAAAAAACTGGGAAAAACTATTGACTCGAGTATAAGCCGAGGGTGGGAATCATTGGTATCAGTGGGAGGAATAGTGCCCGATCATTGGTGTCAGTGGGAGGAATAGTGTCCCATCATTGGTATCACTGGGAGGAAAAGTGCTTGGTGTCAGTTGGAGGAATAGTGCCCCATCATTGGTATCACTGGGAGGATAGTGACCCATCGTTGGTGTCAGTGGGAGGAATAATGCCCCATCATTAGTATCAGTGGGAGGAAATAGTGCCCATCATTTGGTGTTAGTGGGTGGGAATAGTGCCCCCATTCGTTGGTGTCAGTGGGAGGAATAGTGCCCCATCATTAGGGTCAGTGGGGGGGTATTGTTCCCCATCATTGGTGTCAGTGGGGGGTATAGTGCCCATCATTGGTTGTCAGTGGGGGGAAATAGTGCCCCATCATTGGTTTGTCAGGGGGCGGGAGTAGTGCCCCTTTCATTAGGGTCGAGTGGGGGAATAGTATATTCCCCATCATTGGTGTCAGTGGGGGGAATAGGGTCCC
>CATNWA010004316.1:0-15716 GCA_951230385.1 Staurois parvus | reverse complement strand
ACTACCCAGATACACCAAATTGTCCCTATTTCAAAGGGCCCCTTTACTTATTCTCGCCCCCTGCAGGTTTTAAACAAAAAGAAAAAAACCAAAAAAGCATTGCCTTAAATAAAAAAAAATTACCAAGGACAGCCCTTTGATGATTCCAAAAGGTTTGTTTACATGAGTTTGGGGGTTCCCAAACCAAAACCTGTCAGTTCGGGTAGCCCTTTTCATCCCTTCTCTGGCAGGCCACAGCTGTCAACTATGCATTACAGAGTTAAAAAACAAATTCTTAAAAAAATAATTTACTAAAAATGATAAACAAAAAAGCATTTAAGTGTAGAACAAAACCAAAACAATGTATAAAATATTTTGCTGTGAGATTTTGTGCTGGGCACTTAGGCTTTAATGATCTCTGCTCATAAAGGTTTAAGTAAAAAGATTCAGGTCACACTGGGTCCCATTTTTGTTCTTGAGTTTCCAGTTGTGGTCCTTTATTAGAGACAACTTAGTCTTTTGTTCTACTCCTAAATCCACCCGGTCCATTGCAAAACTTACTTTTAAAAGCTATGTGCTATATGTTTTATTGAGCATGTCCATAGTCCCTCCGCTCAGCTATTCACATGATGGAAGACCATGTCATGCAAGTAAGCATTTAGTTTCCGATAAGAAACAACAAAATCATCCTGGAAGACTGTGGAAAAGAGTGTACAGAGGACACTTCTATATTGGCTACCATGCTAAATCAGTTTATAACATGCCTGCTTGGATAAAAAATAAATTTTGCTCGTATTTGAACAAATCAAAGCCTAGTATATTGTCCATGTGACGGGGTGTACACATTGCTTTTATATCTGGACAATGAATACATTCATTGGGTGATAATGAAAAGTGTGTGCTGTTCTTATTATTTTTTCCAATTGTCTTTGACCAATTACTGGTATCTTGCAGTCTATGGGGAAGACATCCTTCTTCAGCAAGAAATGAGGCTAGTTTTTCGCAATGCTTTCATCCTTTACTGGTGGATTGGAGGTTCTGTGTGTATTGTCTTTCAGCCTACATAGCAGTGGAAGAGAAAGTCTGTGCTTGGAGGGAAGGAATTGGTTTATAACAGTGACTTCACAGGTCAGGTACAATAGCAATTTTAAGCTGGTTGGACAATGTATGCTTTCTTCAGTGTTCAGGAGCGGTGCCATTAAAGTGTTACTAAACCCACCCGCCCCCCCGGACCCTGCACGTCCACTATATCCGTTCTTTCACAGTACAAATGCAGACCATTTCAGAAATAGCAAACATTTCTCAGCAGTAAATATAAATCTGCTAAACACCTTTTCATCTCATCAGCAAGTACATGACAGTCTTGTGAATTACTATCAGCATCCAGCCTAGCAGTGGTTGTTAATCTAGTAGAGAGGAGTTTTTCCATTCTCCTTTCACCATGTCTTATAAGCGACTGCATGACCCGACTGACCCTCTGGCGTTGTTTATAGCCCTGTGTGCCGATCACTATGGAATGTACGTACCATCTCAAAAAAAAAGGAAAAAAAAAACCTCTCTAGCAATGCACACCAAACAGAGCATGTGTGATCAGACTTGCTATTGGCAATATGGATTGGGGACAGTAAAGAGAGGAGAGGATCAGAGAAGACAGCCTTTTTTACACAAGCAGAGGAATTAACCCCCTTAGGTATCACACCAATGAGTATAACAAGCATGCTTTACTGCAATAGACATGACTAATTTTACTGTTGTGGGTTTAGTACCACTTTAATCATGAGGCAAAGTGTTTGAGTTTGAATAACCTACGTCACCAAACAGAGAATTGATGTCCTTGTGCCCTCATTTGAACGAAAAAAAAACTATATTTTTTTTTACCAGGCTAGGGAAGGTCAGGGAAAATTTACTTAAAAAAACATGAAGTTCTAATTAATATTAGTAGGATAAACCTTGGCACAGTCCCAGGGTGGAGGTATTTGGTAGATCGATGGGGGCAAGTTACTATATGCCCTTAAAAACCTTGGTTCCACTGAACCTACTAATCAAGGTAGGAGAATGAAATGAGTGATTATTTAATAGGCCAAGTTGGTGTTACCAGAATACAGTGAGGAACAGTAAGTAACATTGACCACCCTGCCATTTTGTCAAGTTCTCCCACTTAGAAATCATGGAGGGTCCCTTTGGACTGGAAATTCACATTGTCAGTGCATTCCCACTCTGAGAGGACAGAATTTAAAAAAAAATTCAGGAAATCACATTTGATAAGATATTTTTAAAGAATGTATTTGTTTTTGCACTGACTGAAACATAAGTATTTTTGAGAACACCATGATAAAATCAGTGACTTTAATATTTGGTACAGAAGCTTATGTTTATGCAATTACAGAGGTCAAAGGTTTCCTGTAGTTCTTGGCCAGGTTTGCACACACTGAACAAGGGATTTTGGCCCACTCCGCCACAACAAATCTCCTCTAGATCTGTCAGGTTTCGGGGCTGTCGCTGAGCAACACGGAGTTTCAGCTCCCCCAAAGATTGTTCTATTGGCTCGCGATTATAAGGTCTGGAGATTGGCTAGGCCACTCCAGAACCTTGATATGCTTCTTACGGAGCCACTCCTTGGTTATCCTGGCTGTGTGCTTTGGGTCGTAGTCATGTTGGAAGACTCAGCCACGACCCATCTTCAATACTTCTGACTGAGGGAAGGAGGTTGTTGCTCAAAATCTCACAATAAATGGCCCCATTCATCCTTCCTTAATACAGTGCAGTCGTCCTGTCCCCTTTGCAGAAAAGCACCCCAAAGCATGATGTTACCACCCCCATGCTTCACAGTAGGGATGGTGTTCTTGGGATGCAACTCATCCTTCTTTTTCCTCCAAACACGACCAGTGAAGTTTAGACCAAAAAGTTCTACTTTGGTCTCATCTGACCACATGACTTTCTCCCATGCCTCCTCTGGATCATCCAGATGGTCATTGGCAAACTTCAGACGGGCCTGGACATGTGATGACTTGAGCAGGTGAACCTTCCGTGCAATGCATGACTTGCAACCATGACGGCGTAGTGTTCTACTGACAGTGACCTTTGAACTGTGGTCCCAGCTCTCTTCATGTCATTGACCAGCTCCTCCCTTGTAGTTCTGGCTGTTTCCTCACCTTTCTTATCATCAGTGATACCCCACGAGGTGAGATCTTGCATGGAGCCCCAGTCCGAGGGAGACTGACAGTCGTCTTTAGCCTCTTCCATTTTCTAACAATTGCTCCAACAGTTGATCTATTTTCACCAAGCTGCTTGGCAATTGCCCCGTATCCCTTTCCAGCCTTGTGGAGGTCCACAATTTTGTCTCTGGTGTCTTTTGCCAGCTCTTTGGTCTTGCCTATGGTAGTAGTTGGCGTCTGACTGACTGTGGGGGTGGACAGGTGTATTTAAAGAGCTCAGACAGGTGCTACTAAGTTAAATTAATGAGTGGAGTAGAGGTGGACTTTTTAAAGGCACAGTAACAGGTCTTTGAGAGCCAGAATTCTTGCTGTTTCTTAGGTGTTCAAATACTTATGTTCAGCAGTGCAAGACAAATAAATTCTTTAAAAATCATACAATGTGATTTCCTGAATTTTTTTTTAAATTCTGTCTCTCAGAATGGGAATGCACCTACACAGGGGCAGACTGACCATTTGAGCACTCAGGCACTGCCCGAGGGCTTGGGCTCAGTAGGGTGCCCTATGAGATGCCCCTGGTACCTTTCATTGGCTTTTCCATAGGCTTTTTTGGGTTTTGGGCAAGGGCACAGGGGCCCGATGATCCCCTATTGCCCGGGGCCCCATGAGTTGTCAGTCCGCTCCTGCACCTACAATGTGAATTTCAGACACCTCCATGAGTTCTAAGTGGGAGAACTTGCAAAATCGCAGGGTGTTCAAATACTTCTGTTCCTCACTGTACATGTCACAAATAAATCCATCAATTATCCTATAATGTTGCAAAGAAGAAAGGGTCTTTTTTCCAGATGTCAGTGCTGTGGATCACAGCAGATGCTCTGTCAGAGTGTATCTAAAGGCTTGCACTTTCTTCATTCTAAATGCATGCACATATATGTAGAAGAGGAATACAGACGGTGGGCCACAGTGATAGTACAAGATGTCTGGGCCTAGTGGCTTCATACCCACAAAAAAAGCTAAACTGAAAGCTATTGGCAGAAGATAAGAATATGTTCTAATGATGTGCCTGCATGTTGTTACCATGTTATATTATGTTTTATGTTTTAATATATGCCACTCCCAAAAAAAATGGCAGACAGAGAATAAATATTAAATGACATGTTTACCTCACAATGGCTTATGAAATCTGTTCCATTGCCTATAATGTTTGAAAATCCTCAATCTTACAAAAAGAGATGCCTGTAGCAAAAAGCAAGAAAAAAAAGAAATAGCGCAGGGCAAACATGACTAGGTTAAGAGGGGGGTAGGAAAGACAGGAAAGGGTTAAGAGAAAAAAAGGTGGCAGCGGTGGGAGTGAGCTTCCCTCCCACCCACCCTTGGGGTCTGTTTGTGTGATTTTGATTCTAGGTTTGTTCTGGCTCCGGGGGCGGTTGTTGGTCTTTAAAGGCAGCACATACTTTTAAGCTAGAGCTAATGGTTGGGACCCATCGGTGGTATGGTGTGCCTGGGTGCATTCTGGTTAACCCCCCTGGCTGTATTCTCGAGTGTAGCTCGGGGTAAAGTTTCAGTACCACAAGCGGTAACCCCGAGCTACACTCGGGAATACCATGCGGCGCTGCTTCACGATCCCTCAATCACTTACCTTGTCCTGCGCTCCCGCGATGTCCCTCCTGCAGTGTCCCCCCAATGTCCTCCGGCGGATGCCAGCATCTGTCATCTGGGTTTCCGTCCCCTGCGAGCGTCGGGACGTACGGGGGACGGAACGGCGGGAAATTTGAAAATAACAAAAAAGTGACATTCACTAAATACACTAAAATCACATAGTAAAACATTTCTGTATCAAACCATTTCACATACATTTTGTCCCTAGTGCTTTGTCCTGTGCCCTGCCTGCATTTTTACTGTTCTTATTGCCTGGAACCTGAGAAATGTCCATGGTGTCCAAAAAAGTGTTCCTTTAGGTCAAAAGCGGTTTTAGACCAGCTAGAGAACAGCGATAGTAAATTAGAACTACTTGCAGAATTGAGTGATAATGATTCGAGGGGAAATTCGTCATCAGACACTGAAAACGATTTTGCGACTTTGCTCAGTGATGTGCGAACTTTGCGCTCAATTTCAAATTTCAGTGTTTTTGGTTTGCTTATATTATTAAATTAAATTTATTATTATTATATTATAATTTTTTATGATTATTTATTAAATTATAATTTATGATTTCGTGTTTCAAATTGTAACATACTGGGGATGTTTACTAGACTCTTGTTCGGACAGATTTCAGTGAGTTATTCCTAAAAATTACAGGTCTACAATAAAGAAACTACATATTTCCATGCAAAAAAAAGTACTGCTTTGAGCACAGAAATACTGACATAATCAGACCGCTAGGGAGGTTAACCAAGGTTTAACTGGAAGGTGGGTTCTGCACTGTGGATGGTATGTTTTGTCTCCAAGCAGGTGTGTTGCGGATGGAGGCCTAGTTATAATATACAGGTGAAACTCAAAAAATTAGAATATCGTGCAAAAGTTCATTTATTTCAGTAATGCAACTTAAAAGGTGAAACTAATTTATGAGATAGACTCATTCCATGCAAAGCAAGATAGTTCAAGCCGTGATTTGTCATAATTGTGATGATTATGGCTTACAGCTCATGAAAACCTCAAATCCACAATCTCAGAAAATGAGAAGATTACATGCAATCAATAAAACAAGGATTGTACATAGAACAATATTGGACCTCTGAAAAGTATAAGCATGCATATGTACTCAGTACTTGGTTTGGTCCCCTTTTGTAGCAATTACTGCCTCAATGCAGCGTGGCATGGAAGCTATCAGCCTGTGGCACTGCTGAGGTGTTATGGAAGACCAGGATGCTTCAATAGCGGCCTTCAGCTCTTCTGCATTGTTCGGTCTCATGTCTCTCATCTTTCTCTTGGCAATGCTCCATAGATTCTCTATGGGGATCAGGTCAGGCGAGTTTGCTGGCCAATCAAGCACAGTAATCCCACGGTCATTGAACCAGGTTTTGGTGCTTTTGGCAGAGTGGGCAGGTGCCAAGTCCTGCTGGAAAATGAAGTCAGCATCCCCATAAAGCTCGTCTGCGGAAGGAAACATGAAGTGCTCCAAAATCTCCTGGTAAACGGCTGCTTTGACCCTGGACTTAATGAAGCACAGTGGACCAACACCAGCAGATGACATGGCTCCCCAAATCAACACAGACTGTGGAAACTTCATACTGGACTTCAAGCATCTTGCAGTGTGTGCCTCTCCATTTTTTCTCCATAGTCTGGGTCCTTGGTTTCCAAATGAGAAGCAAAAGTTGCTCTCATCAGAAAAGAGGACTTTGGACCACTGAGCAACATACCAGGTCTGTTTTTCTTTAGCCCAGGTAAGACGCTTCTGACTTTGTTTGTTGTTCAGTAGCGGCTTTGACAAGTGGAATACGACATTTGAAGCCCATGTCCAGGATCCGTCTGTGTGTGATGGCTCTTGATGCACTGACTCTAGCCTCAGTCCACTCCTTGTGAAAGTCCCCAACACTTTTGAATGGCCTTTTCCTGACAATCCTCTCCAGGCTGCAGTTATCCCTGCTGCTTATGCACCTTTTTCTTCCACACTTTTCCCTTCCACATATCTTTCTATTAATGTGCTTTGATACAGCACTTTGGGAACATCCAACTTCTTTTGCAATTACCTTTTGAAGCTTTCCCTCTTTATGGAGGGTGTCAATGATAGTTTTCTGCACAACTGTCAGGTCAGCAGTCTTTTCCATGATTGTGATTCCTACTGAACCAGACTGAGAGACCATTTAAAGGCTCAGGAACCCTTTGCAGGTGTTATGGCTTAATTAGCTGATTAGAGTGGGACACTTTGAGCGAGAATATTGCACCTTTTCACAATATTCTAAATTTCTGAGATTGTGGATTTGGGGTTTTCATGAGCTGTAAGCCATAATCATCACAATTATGACAAATCACGGCTTGAACTATCTTGCTTTGCATGTAATGAGTCTATCACATATATTTAGTTTCACCTTTTAAGTTGCATTACTGAAATAAATGAACTTTTGCACGACATTCTAATTTTTGGAGTTTCACCTGTAGGTTCCTCGGGGATATCGGTTTTGTTTGGTGCCTTCAAAGACCAACAACGTCTCCTGTATGTTTCTGTTTTAAGGAATGTTTTTTGTGTATTAAAGCTGAATTGTTAATAAAAGGCCGTGTTAGCCATTTTACTCCAACAGTGTTTTCCTTTTACTTTATTGGTATGTTAAGAGGGTATGTGAGAGAGAGAGACGGTGGTGTAGGGGGTCTTAACTAGCATATCTCTTATACACTAGTCATGTATTTGTAGTAGAAGAATACTGATATTTGTAGCATGCATGTATTTAACCATGTACTAGGCATGTATACTTAACTAGCTGCCGACCGCAGATAGCCGAATGACGGCTGCACTGCGGGCCGGCCAGTTCTGGGTGGACGTCATATGACGTCCTCCCAGAACGCGCTCTCCTGCGCACCCGGCGATCTCCGTGATCGCTGTGTCCTACGGATACAGCTGATCACGTGATGTGGTAAAAGGCCAATCACAGCGGCCTTTTACCACGTGATCAGCGGTGTCCAATGACACGCTGATCACAGGGAAATGCAAGTGCCGGTTCTCGGCTGCACTTTCCTCACGCTGTCAGATCGTGAGGAAAGTACTGCCGAGAATCGGCAGTTGTCAGAGCGGGGATCGGCACCGATCATCAGGGCACTGATGATCAGTGCCCTTATGATCGGTGCCCAGCAGTGCGCCCACTAGCTCCGCCCACTGTGCTCAGCAGATCACCCACCTGTGCCCAGCAGTGCACCCACCTGTGCCACTCTGCAGTATCACACACCTGTGCCCAGAAGTGCCACCTACCTGTGCCCAGCAGTGCCACCCACCTGTGCCCACCCACCTGTGCCCACCAGTGCCACCCACCTGTGCCCACCCACCAGTGCTGCCCACCAGTGCCACCCACCAGTGCAGCCCAGCAGTGCTGCCAGTCAGTGCCACCAGTCAGTGCCCTGGGGTTGTGCCAGTCAGTGCCGCCAGTCAGTGCCCAGCAGTGATGCCAGTCAGTGCCGTCTATCAGTACCCATCATCAGTGTCACCTATCAGTGCCACCTATCAGTGCTGCATATTAGTGCCGCCTATCCGTGACACCTCATTAGTGCTGTCTATCAGTGCCACCTATCTGTGCCACCTCATTAGTACTGCTATCAGTGCCCTTTAGTGCTGCCTATCAGTGCCCATCAGTGCCGCCTATCAGTGCCCATCAGTGCTGCCTCATCAACGCACATCAGTGAAGGAGAAAAAATACCTGTTTGAAAAATTTTATAATAGAAACAAAGAAACTTTTTTTTTTTTTTCAAATTTTTTGCACTTTTTTTATTTATAGCGCAAAAAGTAAAGCACCCAGTGGCGATTAAATACACCAAAAGAAAGCTCTATTTGTGAGAAAAAAATGATCAAAATTTCATATAGGTACAATGTTGCATGACCGCGCAATTGTCAATCAAAGTGCGGCAGTGCTGAAAGCTGAAAATTGGCCTGGTAAATAAGGGGGTATAAGTGCCTGGTAGGCAAGTGGTTAAAGGGCAGTTCCGAAACTGTTCTAAATGGTAAGTCCCTTTAATATTCATGTCGTGGGGGCATATTATTTATGAACTATTTATGACTGCAATAATATCACATAGACAAGTCACTGAGCACCCCTCTACTTTGTTCTAGATGAAATTGCAGACAAAATCAACAAACTTCACCATGCTAAAGTTTGTTACAGTTCAAACAGTGCTCTGGTGTCATCTTGTGGACACTGTAGAGTACTGCTTGAAAAATTCCTTTTTTCTTGTAAACACATTTACATATTTATTGAATTATTGGATTCAAGAGGAGTCCAAGTATGGTGTATTTTCCAAACAATACAATATTGAATTATCACAGAGCAACCCATAGAATCAAATCAAAATACATGTAATTAAAAGAAGGTAAATTGGCAAAAAATAAGGATAGTCATGATTCAGATCTTTCTGTCTTGTAAGTTATGAATCCTAAACACCTCTTTCTTTTTGAGGTGGCATATTTAAAGTGACACTAAGCAATATTTTTATTCTCCTCAAATAATCCATATACATTAACCACTTAATGGCCCTGTAATCTATTTTTCATGAATTAATTTCATACTGTGTTTTTCTTCCTCATTGCAACACCCTCTGTACAATCCCAAACCTCTACTTTTCCTCCTCACCACCATTTGTTTTGAACAAGCATGCATGTCTGGTTGTGGTCATGTGCACTACTCTATGCACACTACAAATCCCATATGAGGTAGTCCATCTCTGTAAGATAGAGTGGTTATTTTTCCTACATACAGGATCAGGGAGAATGAACTTAGCTGCCTTCGAACAGGAAGTTAAGATAAATAAGAAGAAAAATTGTATTTTTCTATCTAACGGTGAAACTTTGTTGTGTAATCTGATCCTTAACTATTGATTGGCCTCAACGGAGCATAGCACAGCGCAAGGACATATTAAAATGTATTTTACAAATCTGGATTTACATTTCAAATGTGTTTGGACCATAATATAAACAACCAGCAGTTGTTTCTAAGGGTCATTATACATGTTGCTATCTCATCATACAATCTTTGTACAATCAACTTTAGATTTGCCAAACTATGTAATATGAGGGCCCACCTAAACTATCCAATCATTCAGTCCTCAAACTACATAGTTTTTGGTAGATCTAAAGGACGTTGTACAGACTGTAACGTGTGGTGACCATTAGAAACCAACTGAAACCCAACCCTATAGTCTTCATTGTGATCTTTGAGAAGAAAGTATTTAGAAAGGTTTGGGGAGACTTTTTTTAAACCTCTTTTACTGCCTGTTGAGAATCTTTTCCAAAGTTTAAAACAGATTTATAGCTGAAAAATGATAGCGGAAAGAAGGTGGATATTTTTTCAGAAATATGTAGATCAAGATCTAATTCAGTGTCATACTGAAGTGTCTGGTAAACAATTTAATATAAGTAAACAAGAAAGAGAAGTCTTGAAGTCTCTCAAGGATAATCCTGCCATCACAAACAAGAGCATAGATTATTACTATAGAAAGGCCTTAAAACATCAGATGGTGACACTTAAATTAAAATAAAGATCTAACACAAGATTTCTACATGCAGCTGAAAGTCAACATCAGGGAGGCAATGTCATTAGGCATTTAGGAGAGGGATTTAGCAGAACAACTCTCACCACCTTTTCGAGTTATTCCTATATTCCATTATTTCCCAAAGGTTCTTAAGAATGGGGGGCTTCTGATTCTTGGCTGGCCTTTGGTTGTCAATGTCAGCTCCCTTGTGAAGCTATGAGAGATTTAATGGATAAACTGTATCAACCTTTAGTGGTTACTCACCTTTATGCAAAACACAAACAAGCAATTCAAAATTGGGAGGGTAAACATGGGAAAGTAATGGCAAATTGCTTACTTACGGTTTTGCCACATTATGTTCCTGCATACCTCATGATTTTGGACTTAGAGCCCTTGAATAACATTTGGATTATAATACAGATTATTTTGTAGACTCTGGCCCTATTCACACTTGAGCATTTTGTAGTTTGTAGCTCAAAGCTCAAAAATGCTCATCAAGCAAAAACCTGTTGTTTTCAATAGCCTTCACATCTGGGCATCCCTGTTGCTTGTAGCAAAAATGCCGTTGCTAAAGCAAGTACTCAAGCTACTTTTCAGGCAGAACTAAGTGTTTTGCTCCCATAGACTTCAATGGAAATGCCTGAAAAGCACTACATTAGTTTTTTTTCAAGCATTTTTTCAATCTTTTTGTTGCACGTTTTTGCTCAAACAGCAGCTCTCCGCTCCTTTTTCAGCAGCGAATCACACATTGCAGTTAAAAAATGCCCAACAAAAGCTGAAAAAAACATGCAATTCTGCTAAAAAAAATGCTTGAAACCACTTGAAAACACGATGTTTAGGTGTGAATGAAGCCTAAAATAGTTTATCCTAGATTGTGTAAATTTTTTACTCACATAATTGTTTTATTTGATAGAGTTTGCTACCTACAAAGGTGTAGCCAACCTTTCTATGGGTTGGTGGAAAGTGTTTTGTTTCTTTGGGGACACTCCTTCAGAGATAAGATCACATTTTTTTCTTGGTATATACTGTAGATGATCTGAGTTTTATTGTGGATTAAGGCTTACAGAAAGACATTTTTTTAAGAATGAATGAATTGAAAATACATGTACTGATGTGCAAAACCCCACCCACTCATGTAATAAAGGCCATACCAAAAGACCAATTTATTAGGGCCATGCAAAATTGATATAGTCAGGAAGACTATGATATTGAAGCTAAAAAGAACAGGAGGGAGGTTCTCGGACATACTGTAAGATATGATGCATTCTCTGTAAATAAAAAATCATATTTTGATGCAAGAGAAAAACCAAGGGATACAAAAAAGAAGGAAAGAAAAGGCAGAAGGAAGGAAACTATGATGGTTGGCTCTATTGTTTGCAGCAGCCACGATAGTACATGGTATGTTTAGATGCTGCTTAAACCTGCTGTGAATAGTACCTCATTTGATTGTTATTTTTCAGACATGGTACATCATTTGTGTCATTTCATGCATTGCATGCAAGGAAACAGTATGTGAGGAAGGCAACTTCATGGTTTTTTTTGATAGGGTGGGGGAATCACCTTTCAAATATTAGAATGAACAAAAACACTAATTCTGCAAAATTGTTAATTCACACATGCATCCAGCGTTGAAATATTCAAAAGCATATTCAATGTATAGATTATAGAAAAAAAGTTGACAGTTGCCACAAGAGGTAAAGATAATTTCTCTCTTCTGCCCAGAAGAGACGTTTATTGGAAATTTAAACTAGACACCCATATCCCCAATGGGATGAACTTTGAGTGGCATGTGACTCATTTCTATGATTAAAATAGAAAGTGTGCCTTTGTAAAGACTTATTTATTGTAGCACTCTGTAGCAAATTGACGTTTATTCATTGATGCATTCATATTGCTTACTTTTTGACCTTGTTAATCACCAAATAAGCCTTAGGCCCCTTTCACAAAGCAGAATGGACAGATGACACATCCCTTCTAATGTTGTGCAGAACACACACAGACAGAGCCCATTCTGTTCTATGGGCTGCCAGGAGTAAATTAACTTTGCTGTCTGTCCACACTCAAGTATCTTACGATCCACTCTGCTTTTAAATGGAAGAGGGGGACAGATTTCCTTCTATTTTTCTTAGCAGAACAGTTCAGACATGGTGATGAAAGTGGGTACAATGTCCATTTACACCCACCTGTTCATAGGGATGAATTGACCTTCCAATCAGGTCCACCTGAAAAACTGACAGGCATGTGCAAGTCTATAGACCTATCTTCTGTATCTATTATGGGCCACACAAACCAAAGAAAAAGAAAATAGGCTGCACACCTAAAAGGCTAACCTCCAAACGTATTTATTCATAAAAAACATTTACAATAAAATCAAATTGTATCGGAGACCTGGTGTACATTCCCAATCATCAGGACCCCCCCACCCCCGGCATGGAGAGACCCTCCTATGATGGACACTCACCGATTGGTACTAGAAGTGTCCTGTGTGCACTCCACACCTGCACCTCCCCGATGGAAACCCAACTGCCCCCCAAACACAACCACCACCGACCCTCCCAAAAACCCCAAATGTCAGCCATCAAACCTTAATGACTTGGAGAGGATCTGCCAAGAGGATGTGGGCAAAAATCCCTCCTGAGATCTGTGCAAACCTGGTGGCCAAGTACAGGAAAATCTGACCTCTGTGATTGCCAAAAACAAGGGATTTGCCACCAAGTACTAAGACATGTTTTGTGCAGGGGATCGAATACTTATTTCCTATTGAAAATGCAAATCAGTGCATAATTTGTTAGCCCATGCATTTCTTTTGAATTTTTTTTTTTGCTATTTTGTCTCTCTGTGTTACAATACACTTACCATTCAATTTTTGACTGATCATTTCTTTGCGATGTGGGCAAACATTCAAAATCAGCAGGGGATTTCCTTCGCTCTAGGTGAAAAGCAGAAATAAACCACATAGTTTAATTCGTTAGAGCCTTTATTGCCTCTAACCCCCCCTTGATAAAATAATTTACATTCAATGAAATATATATTGCACATTGATAAAAGTAAAGCATTGCTACCGCTTCAGCGGTGTGTACCCAGCATCTCACCGCTCACAGTGTCGCTGTTAACTTCCTCGTTAGGGAGGTCACGTGGAGTTGGTGAGCGTGCTGACATAGCGGATGGTCAAGCTGTGACACATTTCGTCATTCCGACTTCCTCTGAGGGTATTCCTTGAGTCAGTTACAGCGGAGATACATACTATTGACTGGGAATCCATTGAACTGAATACTGACAATTTGACGTTGGGAGAAAACGGTTAGCTCTGCAGGAACTAGGTAAACTACTTGGATGTATTTTTATATAGTGACAAAAGGGAGCAAATGTGGTCCTTTGGCAGGAGAGATTATTATACAACTTCTTGATCCTTGGCAACCTACTCATACACTTCACGGCTTCAACTACCACCTCTATGCCGACGACACACAAATCTATCTCTCAAATCCCACCCACCTCACCCCCTCGGTCTCGGCCCCAAATCACACACCTACTGAGCGTACATATCAGATTGGATGTCGCTCCACTTCCTTAAACTGATATTCTCTCCAAAACCGAAGCTCCTTGTCTTCCCCCACCCCGAAACCCGTCCCCCATTGACTTCTACATCACATCCAACAACGCACAACAATATCAAACCGCTCTGCAGGACAGAGTACATTGGTGTCATTCTGAGGACCTACCAACCTATTACCTTTCCAGGCACCAAGTCCAATCTTTAACTAAACTCGTTGCAGGACTCCCATCCTCCGCAACATTTGCCAAAAATCCGCACGTTCCTAACCCCAGAAACCACTAAACAGGCCATCCACTCTCCCATCATATTCACGACTCGACTTCTGCAACCTCCCGCCTTCACTGGCCTGCCTACGCAGCTGGGCCATTATCCATGCTTCCAGTCGATCCATGAAATACGGCTGCCAGGACTCATTCACCTTTCCCATCCGTTTCCATTTACGGCCACCCCCCTCTGCCTCAATCCCTCCACTGGCTTCCGATCTTTGAGCAAACGGATAATCAAGAATTTAAAATCCTTACACTGACGTACAAAGACCGTCAAACATTCTTGCACACGATACTTACATCAACTGACCTAATATCCAGTTTCAGTAACCGCAAAGCACGCAACTCACTCCGCTCCTCACAGAAGATTCCTCCACTCTCTCTCTCAGTTCCCTGGTCTTCTCCTCCCATGCCCCGCCCTCCAGGACTTCTCACAGGGTGTCACCCATCCTCTGGAAACTCCCTGCCCAACCCCATCAGATTCATCACCTGACTCTCCTCTCCTTTAGGCGCACCTGAAAAACCCATCTCCTTCAGGGAAGCTCTACCTCACCCCCTGGCTAACTTGCTGACCTCCTCCACTCTTCCTACCACTCTCCATCCCCCACAGCTATCTCCTCCTGTACCACTGCCCCGTCCCTTTCTAGATTGTAAGATCGAAAGAGCAGGGACCCTCGATCCCTATCATGTTTTGCATTGTATTGGTATTGTTCTGTCACATTGTTTCTGTTTTCCCCACTTTGTAATGTACAGCGCTGAGTGTACTATTTGGAGCACACTTTATAAATTACTGTATAATGATAATAATAATAATGTAGCCTGTGCTTATGAAAATATCTCGCTTACAACCCTTTCTCGTCGAGGGCTGGTATTGATGAAATTTAATTTATAGGATTGGATTGAGGCATATCAAAGTGGGATTGCTCACTAAAAAAAATACCAATATCTCTATGTGGTATGAGTACAAACATCCCTACTCCTTTTATTTGTTAATCATAAAGTACACATAAATTATCAACAAAGCCACCTGGGAAGAAGACCCATTCGTCTCCGGGGTAGGGAAAGGCACTTTACCTTTGGATCGAATAGGCAAATATGTTGACCAATAGCAAGATTAAAACTTCTTGTGAAAGGAACTCCCTCCCCCTTTGTCCTTTGATTCTTAAAGACATTTTTATGTACTTGATCTACCAGGTGTCCCTGAGAGACTTTAAATTGGATGATAGAGACGATAGGACTCCTTGTATTCATCTATCTATCATGCAATTAGGTGATACATTGCAGTTACTCAATGGCTTGAAATTCGCCCCAACCATTGGCAGGTCATCATAATGAATTCCTGTTGATTTTCTTGGGTTGTACATCTTACAAAACACTTTTTCATCTTTGTCTAATAATCTTATTTTGCAAATAGGAGGGTGTTGGTTTTCGGATTGGGGAGCTGCATGTGCATATCTTATGTCATGCTTTGCATTTGGGATGGTGGGAGGAAGAGGGAAGTCATCTATACCAACTGGCTCCTTTTGAGCTAACACATTCTACTGTGGGTTTGGTACATTCAAACACGTGGTGGTGGGGTGGAGGGGAATAAAAGTA
>CATNWA010004315.1:0-16564 GCA_951230385.1 Staurois parvus | reverse complement strand
CCCATAACTAGCCCATTCAGTACCCCAAGTGGGGAAGGAGAATATTTAGAACTTTCGCGGGATAGATACGTCAGGGGGGAAGAAATGGCGGGGCTGAGGTTTAGAAAGCTAATCTCCAGCCATTAGGAGGCTTTTACCAATGATAGGTAGTTTATTTAACTCCCTGGGGGTTTTTTCCCGATGTAGTCCGGGGTAGAATTTCTATACCACCAAGCGATAACCCCGAGCTACATGGGCTTACCAGTGCGGCGCCTGCTCGGGGGGTCCCGCAGCATTTTACCTTGTCCTTCGTTCCCACGGATGTGTCCCCTGCAGCGCCCCCGGCCATCTCCTCCGGCCGATCCCGGGCATCGGCTTCTGTGTTCCGGTCCCGTGACGTGGGGAGTACGGGCGCCGCCGCCGGCGGCGGCGGGAAATTTTAAAAAAAATTTAAAAAATGTCATTTTTTTTTTTTTCAATTTTTAAAAGTAAAACATTGCTGTTTCATCCCATTTCACAATACATATTGTCCCGAGTGCTTTGTCCGGCGCCCTGCCTGCATTTTGTCTGTTCTTTCTGCCGGGAAAACTTAGAAAAGTCCATGGCGTCCAAAAAAGCGTCCCTTTAGGTCAAAAGCGGTTTTAGCCCGGGCTAGAGAACAGCGATAGTAAATCAGAACCCACTTACAGAATGAGTGATAATGATTTGTGGGGAAATTTTTCCTAAAAATTACAGCCTACAATAAAAAACAATTTCAATGGGGAAAAATGGTACCGCTTTCAGCACAAAAAATCAGAAGGAATCATACCACCAAGGAGGTTAAGACTGTGGAACCCATAAGTAAGCTAGTAATAGGTTGCGGAGGTCATGAGTGGGTATGGATACGGGTTTCTATGTCCACCCACAAGTGGTCTGAGGGCGAGTAGAACCAATGTTCAATCTGCGTAGCAGTCTTTAATATCTCCTAGCCCCATACCTCCCACTGATTTATGTTTAATAAGTTGGGCGCATGAGCATCTATCCCATTTCTGGTTCCATAGATATTTTTAAACAGTGATTCTAGGAAGATAGATAGAGGATTTGAGGGGAATGGGGGAGTTCTGAAAAGATAAATTATTTTTGGTAGGGATAACATTTTGAAAACAGCTAGTTACTGTCCCCGGATAGCTCAAATCTGGGGTGTGCATGTAAGTTCATTGCTGAGCTTTTTAATAAGGGGCTGAAAATTAATTCCGCTAAAGTATCAGTGGAGGGGTTAAGATGATACCTAATATGGCAGTCCTCCAGAAGTCCAAGTATAGGGAAAGGAGTTTCTAAGGCTGTTTTAGCCAATGCACAAATTCCTAGGTTTAAGGCAGTGTTTCTCAACTCCAGTCCTCATGGACCCCCAACAGGTCATGTTTTCAGGATTTCCATTATTTTGCACGGTGATTTGATCAGTTTCACTGCCTTAGTAATTACCCCCAGCTGTTTCATCTGAGGGAAAACCTGAAAACATGACCTGTTGGGTCCATGAGGACTGGAGTTGAGAATCACTGGTTTAAGGTAAGAGATTGCAAAAAATTTTCCTTGTAGTATGAAATGGCGCCAAATTGTGAAAAAAAAGAATGTACTTGTGGTAATGATTTTGTAGGGTTTGTTAACACCAAAATCACATATCGGCGAATAGACTATGAGTGAGCTTTATCGTGGAAAAAGGAAGCCCGAGAATCCTGTGGACTCTGTCAATAGTTAAGTCAGATGGGGGTAATTTAGGTACAACTTTGTGGAAGAGGACACAAATGTAGTGTGGTAGTTGGGGAAGCTTGAATATACTTCAGGTGAGCACAGATCTTTACGTTATTTTGCCGGATCTATCTCCAGATCTGCAAGCTTATTTTTTAATCCAAGCCCTGTCATCCCCTTTGGGCTTCATGGGTGTCTATTAATGCATAGCAGAGCAAACAAAGCAGCATGTTTCCCTAGTTAAAACACACACCACACCAATAAAACACACACAGCACACATTTATCCCTTTGATGGCCCCCGATGTTAACCCCTCCCTGCCCATGCCATTAGTAAGTTCAGTGCTTTTATTAGCACTGATCACTGTATTGGTGTCACTGGGGGTGTCAAATGCCCTCCACAGTCCCTCTAAAGTCGCTGATCGCCGCTATTACAGTTAAAATGTTTTTTTTTAAATGCAATATATATACCGCCCTTTGCAGATGCAATAACTTTTTTTGTAAACCAATTAATTTACACGTATTGGGAAGTTTTTTAAAAAAGACACGGAGCAGAATACTTTTTGACCAAATTTTATAATAAAAATTGATTTAAAAAATTTTTTTTAAACTGAACTTTTTTTTTGGGCATAAAGTAAAAAAAAATATATATTTTTATTTTAAAAAATTGTCTTTTTTTTTTTGGTTTATAGCAAAAGGGAAAATAAAAACCACATAGGAAAAACAAATACCCCCAAAAAGAAAGTTAAAATTTGGGGGAAAAAAAGGACAAAAAATTTTCATTGGGGTGGGGCATTGCATGAAAAGGGGAAATTTGACATTTTAAAATAATGTAGTCCCATACCCCGAAAAAAATTGGCCTGGCCCGGGAAAGGGGGGGGGGGGGGGGGTCCTCGGGGAGGGAAAGGGGGTTAATATAACCAAAATTTTAATTTTTCTTGCAGCTATTTGAATGGAGAATCTCCTATTAATATGGGGGGGGGCTGGCTTTTTATACCCAATTTTTTCTATAAAATGGCCCTCGTAAATTTTCCCAAACCGAAAAATATGCTGGGGGCCCCTAAGTGAAGAAAAAGAAAAAAGTCAAAAAAAAGGCCCAAAAAAAAAATGAAAAGGGAGCCGTTCACAACTAAAAAACACAGACAACTTACTGGGGCGGGATTTTTCTGATTTGTCTTTTTTTTCCCTTAAAAAAGGAAATCTAAAAAAATGGAAATAGAACAAAAAACCCCCATTACTAAAGACAGATTTTTTTTGGTATTTTTGGGAAAAAATCTTCTTTTTGGAGAACTTTTTAAACCCTTTTGGCGCCCGCAAAACCCGGGCAAAAAATGATGGCTTCCCACTGGGGCCGGCCATTCGGGGTGGAGGGTCAAAATAAAGCCCTCCGGGAACCCCGCTCTCTTACGGACCACAGCTATCACGTGTTTATGGTAAAAGGGCCAAATTTCACAGGGCCCCCTTTGCCGGGGGATCACCCCGGTGTCCAATGACCCCCCCAACTGACCACTGGGAAAAATTGCAATTGCCGGTTTATGGGGCTCCCTTTTTTTTCCCTTACACTGTCACAGCATGGGGAAAGTACTCCCGAAAAAACCGGGTAGTTGTCAAAGGGAGGGTTTTGGCTTGACACAGTGCCCTGATGATCCGGTGCTTACAGTCCCGCCCCCACAAGTGCCCACCTTTGCCGCCCACAAGTCCCCACCCATTTCCCCACCCCCCTTTTGCCAATCAGTTCCTCCCCCCTTTTCCACCCCCCCCAGTCCCCATCAGTTCACCCCAAAGGGCAGTGCCATTTTATCGTGCCGCCCAGCAGTCCCCACCCAAAAGGCCCCCCCAAGTCATCCCCCAGCAGTGCCGTCAACCAGGGGGTCCACATTGCTATTTGGTCAGCCCCCGGGGGCCCTCATCAGTGCCACCTATCAGGGGCCCTTTCAGTGCAGCCTATTTTGTGCCACCTCATCATGCCGCCTATCCGTCCCCATCAGTGCTGCCTATCAGTCCCATCAGAGGGCCTTTTAAAGGCAGCCTCATCAACACACATCAGTAAAGGAGAAAAATTACTTTTGAAAAATTTTTATAATAGAAAAAAAGGGGAAAAAATTTTTTTTTTTTCACTTTTTTTGCTCTATTTTGTTTAAAAGCGCAAAAAAAAAAAAAAAACACCCGGGTGAGAAAAAAACTAAAGCTAAAAAAATTGGGCTGGAAAAGGGAAAGGGGGGGTATAAGTGCGCAGTAGGAAAGGGGTTAATATAAAGTGTGATCAGGGGAAACCAATAACATGGCAATGGGGGGCAATAGGGAAACCCAAATTTCCCAAACACGGTCCAAATTTTTTTACGGGAAATTTTTGTTCCTTTGACGGATTTTGACCCAAAGTGAGCCTTTCCGGGTTTTGGCAGTGAAATTCCGATCAGTCCCTGATGTAGTTTAGGGTAATTTTTTAAAAAGTCCTGGTTTTTGCCTAATAACACCCTTTTGATGACTTACCCGGGGCCCGGGGCCCCTGAAAATTTAAAGGGGGAATTTTAGTTTTTTTGGGACTCCCTTGATATAAAAATTTTGTAAAAAAAGGGGGGGGAAATTATGACTTTATTTTTGTTTTATTGAGCATATAGATTTTCTATTGGGGCCCCGGGGAATTGAAGGGGCAATTTAAAATTTTTTTTCTCTTTTCTCATTATGGCTTGAGGTTCAACCCTTGTTTTATTATAAAAAAATTTAATGCATTTGGGCCCTTTGCATTTTAAACCCCCTTTTTAAAGGGATTTGTTTGAAAAAATTATAGCTTTTTCAGCTGAAAGGGGGTTTCAAAATCCCTCTCCACTCTATCCAAAAAAAAAACGTTTTATTTTTCAGTTTAAATTGGAAAAAATAAATTTTAAAAAATAAGTTGAGGGCGCTCCGGGCAGTATGGGAGGACTCCAGTAAAAAAAAAACCAATCACAGAGCACCTTGTTTGAGTCCCCTTGTGTCCTTCCCGGGTTTTTTAGCTTTTTAAGGCCCCATTTAGGTCTGAGATGTCCCGCTCACCACTTGTTCCCTGCCCCACCCTCAAGAACTTTTTCTTTACATCCCATGGATATTGTAAAGAAAAAGCTCGGGAACCCCAGGGGACCCCCCTATAGCTTTGAAAGATCCACAAGTGCCCGCTATTTCCCCAGCTTTAACCGCGGGGTGTGTGGTAGGAACCGCCTGTAGCCAGTGCGGGGAATCCCCCGGACGGGGTTTTGGGGGAAACGGGCCAAAAGGGGTTTTGGAGGCTTAGCAGTTTTTCCCCTTTCCAAAATTAAAAGGCACCCTTGAATGTAATCCCAAAAAAACCCCCGATTTTAAAGAGCCCTTTTTGGCCAAAAAGGTTTTGTTTTAACATTCGGGAAAAATCGGAAAAATTTCTGTAATTTTCTAAAGACATGAACTTTGCCTCTATGCCACAAACATTACCATATTTTTCTGCACTCACACTTTTGAATTTCCAGCAGTTGGGGGGCCTCTTTTATGGGGGGAACATTCCGATCAGGCCTGCCTGCCCTTTTTCAGGCAGATCCATTGGGGAAACCTCAAATTCTTCTCTATGGAGCGGGGGGTTTTGTAAATGGACATGTGTCTGCAAAAACACCTCCCAAACCCATATTTCCAAATCCCCCAAAAAACGAAAGGGATGGGATCTTTTCCCCCTTCCCATAAATGGGATTGGTTTGGCGGTGGGAAAGGGAAATCCCAGGGGGTTTCCACTTCCCCCCCAAACGGGTCCATAGGGGGACAGTAAAGGCGTGTTTTGTGCCCGTTTTGCAGCAGGGGAGCGGACGGGCCCTTTTCATCCGCTTGCTCATTGGGAACCCACCCAAAGAAAATTCTCCCGCTGAGAAAAAACATATCCGCTAACAGGTCCAAACCCGTGTAAAAGGGGGCCCCAAAAAGGATACGGGAAATTTTTACTTTTTTTTGAAAAACCCCAAAATAAATATAAACCCCAAAAAAGAGTGAAAAAAAAAACTAAAATCAAAATGTGAAATTTTAAAAAATGCTAAAAATGTTACCTTCTCATCGGGTTTGGGGTAGATGTTTATTGATCTCCTAAGAGATAAGAAAAATTCTGTTTTTTCCCGCGATTAAAAAAAAAGAGTTTTGCGGTACTTTTCCCTCCTATGCTGGGGAGGGACTTTCCAAATCCATCTTCTCCGATCACTGCTGTCCCCCAAAATCATCCATTACTATGACCCCATTTTCCTTCCCTGTAGCCCACAAAAAAGAAATTCATAATAAGAATTACATTCCCCTCCTGTTGTCAAAATCATCATCATCACTTTCATCATCACCATCTTTCATCATAAACATCTCATCTCATCATAAACCACCATCATCATCATCCCCACCATCATACCCTAAATCCCCCACCACCTTTTTATTAGTCACATTTTTTTGAAGATAAAATTGGGCATTTTTTTCCCTCCCATTTCTGGTGATGTTAATGGGGCATCCTATGGTAGCAGAGAAATTTCCCCACAGGAAACCCGGGTTTTTTTTAGATTGCAGGGGATTTTCTCTCCCCGTAGTTTGCCTCACGGGCCGGGCCACAGGGGTCACAGTCATTTTTGGCTCAATAAAAACCATCCAGGGGTTTCTTTTTGGGGTGTTAATAGAGTTGGGGAAAATTGAGTGGGATACCCCAATAAAAAAATGAGCCTTAGCAACCCCGGGGAGGAAAAAATTGATTTTCCCTTTGGTGAACATCCAAGAAAAAGCCCTTTTCCCACAAAGGAAAAAAATAGATTTGAGCTCTTCAGGACCCCGGGACACAAAGTTCCCTTTACAAAAACAAAAGCTGATTTCTAACACAGGGGGGGATAAACAAAAACCCCCAGGGTTTCTCTGGGTTTCTCTTTTTTTCCGTTCGGGGGAAAATGGGTTGCCTTTCCAGTACCCTTTCCAGAAAACATCCCCCCTTTGTGATCCCGGGCAAGATCCTCGGGGGCGATAGTCCCTCAGTCAGTTTCTGCACCCCCCCAGCAAAACGGGGTCTCCAATTGGGCCCCCCCAAAGGTCTTTTGGCCTAAGGGTGCAAAAAATTCCCCCCCTTAGGCTGCGTTTTTCCTTTGGGCGGGGAAAAGGGGCCCTTTGGGTTTGCTCTCAGAGAATTTTACAAAACTCCCAACTACCACAAAGGGTAAATCCATTAGAACCTTCCGCCCACTACCTTCCAGGGGCTTTCTTTTACCTGTTCAGGGAGGAGGGGGCTTTTTAAATCCTACAACTACGGGGAAACACAAAAACCGACCAAACAAAAAAGAATATTAAACACTGGTTACAGTGACCCAAAAACTAAATTTCCCAAAAAACAATCTGCAGCCCCACGGGATCCAGTGAGTCAAAACCCAAATTTACCAAATTCCTAACCCTCCCAGGAGGGTGCTGCGAAACCCTTTCCCCAATGTCTTGTAGTCACAATAAAAAATTTTGGGGAGGCACAAGGAGGTATTTTTTAAAATTCATTTCCCAATATTTACTTTTTTTCCAAATTTTTTCCCAGTGATGGGGACCCTAGTTTTTTCCCAAAATTTCCCTTTTTTTAATTACTGTCAAGGTATCTTAGGGAGCAGGGACTGCATTTCACCCTTTTTATATTTTTTTTTAAGGTTTCCCCAAACACAGATTTTTTTATTTTTTCCTTCTGCCAGGGGGCTGTTGTCTGTGTATAGAGGGTTATCAGTCGGTGAAAAGAATTAATTTGAAAAACCCAAAACCAATCCCCAGGATTCGGGGCCTGGAAAGGGGGGGTGCGGGGTTAAGTGATAAAAATTTGCCCACACTTTTTTGCTAAAAAACCAGAACCCACTTTTTTACGGGATTATCCCAGAGCCCAAAAAATGTAAAAAATTTTTAAAAGGGGTCTGTTTGCTGTTCTTTTTTTTTGGTCACAGGATGGGGGGCCGTCTATGGAAACTAACTACTTATTCTAAAATTTCCCGGGAACCGGAATGAGGGGGATATGCAGTTTGAGCCATGAGCTAAAATAAAAAAAAACTACAAAAGAGGATCCCAAGTGGGGGAAATAAATAAAAAAACCCCGGGAAAGGGGAAAAGGGAGGATTTGGGGAGACTACCGCCAGCCAGGGGTAGAAGGGGGGGGACCTGTTGAGAAGAAAATTTTAGGAGGGGGGGTTAGTAAACGTTACTATGCCACCAGCGGGCCTGCATTTAAAGGAGAGCCATTTGCTAGCGGGCAAATTGTTTAAATGGAGATCAAGTGAGGGGACGTTTTACTGTCAGGTTTAAACCCAGGGCCCCTGTTTTCTTTGTAAATTGGGGAGCCAAGTGCACCCCCCAGCCCCGGCTAAACAAAATAAAAACTGTTTGCACAAATTTCTCCAGGAATGTGGAAAGGCCCACCCCCCATTGTACCACCGGGTTCACCATTCTTTGGGATCAGTAAAAGAGGTTCCGGAAAACCCCCACCCCCAAAGGAGAAGCCCCAAGGGAAAAAACTGTTTGAAAAAGAAAAAGGGGAAGGGCGGGAGCAGGTATGGGCCCCCATTGTTGTTTTTGTTTGTTGATTTTGTGAAATGGGTTTTTGGGTAAGAGCTATTATCTTTTTCCCTTTTTACAGACTGATAGCCCTGCTTGGCCAGAACCCCTTAAAAAGGGACCTTTAAAAGGGAAATAATTTTCATGTTTTTTTTTCCCCCAAAAAATTTCCAGCCCCCCCCAATTTTTACTGAAATACCTTTTATTGTCCCCCTGTTACAGGAAAAAAAAAGTTTTCCTGTCTTCGGGGACAGTCCTTACCTCCAATCCCCCAATAAAAGACCCCTTTGGGCCCTATTTTTTGCCCTTCCTGAATTTGGGTATTTAGGACATAAAAAAAACAGTAGAAGGAAAGAAAGTTCACCAGCGGGCCTCATGGGACACACAACCGGCCCCCTCCCCCCCTCCCGGGGGGATTGCTTTAAACCCCCCTCTGTCTTACAAAACCAATAAAAATTTCATTCTAAAACCTCACCGACCACCTTGTTTAGTCCCGGGTTTGGGCCCCCTTTTTGCCTTTCAGAAATCCTTCTTTCCTTTGGGGCAAAGATTAAAAAAAAATGTTGGAAAATTCCTTTAGAGATTTGGTCCATTATGGGGCTTGATGGCATCACGCAGTTGCTGCGATTTTTGGGGGCCTTTCACATCCATGATTCGGGAAACTCCAAATTTAAACCAAAAACCCAAAAAGGTGGGGGCTATTTGGGTTTAGATTTTGGGACTGTGGAGGGGATTTAAGTCCAGTGAAAACTTTGCATGTTCAAAGGGAAAATGTTCTCTGTAAAAAACCCCAAGATGGGTTTTGTGGGGAAAATCCCAGCAGAAACATCAAATTTTTGAAATACTCAGACCAGCCCCCCCCTGGGACCCAAAAACCAAGCCCCCATTTTACAAATCACTTAAATCCCCTTTTTCCCCATTCTGATGCTTGGTTTTAACTTCAGCCCAAAACGTTTTTCACCACACGGGGATGCCTAAATGCATTGAGTTGGGTGCCATGTGATTGGGTGATTTTCCCAAACAATTTTAAAAAAAGGTGGGCCAAAAAAGTGGCCGTGAGTGATATCCCCATTTCCTCCCCAAATTTTGAAAATTCAGAATGAAAAGGGTACTTGAGGGAGGAAGTGACCTGGGAGACACGTTTGCGTGCGCGGCCAAAAAATTTTCGTTTTTCTAAGATATGAACCCCAAAAACCCCGCAAAACTGGACTTTAAAGGGCCCATTCCCCTTTAGGACAGGGTTTTCAGGAAAAACCCCCATTCCATGCTCATTTTTCATTCAAAAAATTTCCCGCAATTGTGATCTGGGAGCGGGCGCAAAGTTAATCAACGACACCCCAAAATTTCTTTTTTACAAAAAACAGTGTGTTTGGCTTTCCAGATCTCATGGGGACAGTAATACCCTGTGATCTGGGTTTCTGTGGGGTTTTTTTTAAAGTAATGTATGCATTCAAATGAATTTGGGCCCGGGAAAAAGCACTGCGCCTTTGGGTTGCAAAGCGAATTGGGAAGGAATACACAGCCTTTTTTTCCCCCCAAAATCCATGGTGTGAACCAGCCCCGGTCCTGGAGCCCCCAAAAAGGGAAACCCAAAAGCCGGAATGAAATTTTCCCGCCCCTGGAAATCCCCTAACTTTCCTGGCAGGGGGGCCCCTAGCCCTGGGGACCCCGGGGCAAATTTCCCCCCGCATCTTTTGTTGATACCCAAGGGGGTTTCCCCGATACCCCGGAATTTTCCTCTCTGGGGCAGCCAAAACCTCTTTGATTTGGGGGGGGGGGGGAGAGGATATGTACTAGGGGGCACTTTAGGAGGGGAGAGGACTTGCGCTGTTTTTATATCCAACCCCCCCAGCACAATCCTTTCCCCTGTTTTTTTAATTTCAAGACCTCAATCAGTGCAGCTCAGGCAGGGGCGGGGGGTTCCTCCTCCTCACCCCTTCCTCGTGTCTATGTAAAAGGAGAACATCACAGACAAGGAGGGGGATGTGGATTTTAGCCGCTCTGCGCTGTGTAATTGGGGACAGGGAGAAAGGGGGGTGGGGAGCCCCTTGGGCCCCCCAAAACAGAGATTTTACCCTTTTGGTGTGTGGGGCCCCAGACCTCCGCACAACCCCCGGGGCAGGGTTTTCACTGGTGCCGAACTAGAGTGCCCCTAAAACCCGGGGAAGTCACTGGAGCAAGTTCCGGGACTAAGCCTTTTATTCCCCCGGACCCCGGGACTTTTCATCAAACTCTTGGGGCAGTCCCCAGCGTTTTTGGGGGAAATTTTGGGGGGGGACGAAAATCAAATCTTTTCTCAATAAAACCAGCCTATTTGGGGCAGAGCTTTTAGCATTTAAAACATGCCAAAAAAAGGGCAAATTTTCCCCTTTTGAAAAAACGAAGTAAGAGGGGAGTAGTTGGGGGGGAGTAGGGGAATTTGGGAGTAAATTTTGGGGTAGTAGGAGGTTTAGTGGGAAAAGTAGCAGTTGGGGTAGTAGGAGGTGTAAAAGTTTGTTAGTTTAAGTGGAAGGTTAAGGGAAAAAGAGTCGGATAGCCAGTTGTGGTAGTTAGTGAAAGTGAAGAAGGAGTAGTAGTTGTCATTAAAAGAAGTGACCGAGTAAGGTCAGTTTAAGTTGAAAAGAGAGTGATGAGTGAATGACGAGTGACCATTTTTTTTAGTAAAAAGGAAAAGAGGTCAGTTAAAGAGAGGAGTGGGTGAATTAGTAGGGGTAGGGTTAAAAGTTTTGGAAGACGAAAGAGAACTCCCAGGGCTGGAGGTGGCCCCCTGGATGCCAAAAAGATTTGTCACCTTCTGGAAAAATTTGGGAAGGGAAAAAGGCCTAAGGGCAAATTTTGGCTTCATAACACACGGGGAGACCAGAGGTGGTTTTCCCATGTGTCTGGGGCTTTGACGAAAATCCACAGATCATAGGAAAATATTTTAACCCCATTTAAAAACTAAAATTTTTTAGTTGCAGGGGGAGATGAATTTTAAAATTCCCTTTTTATTGGACACCTTTTAGGCTACACGCAGGAAAAACTGTATTTGTGCCTCTGTAAATCCCAGAAAAAAATGCCGGGGAAAACGGTTTTTATTGCACCTGATTGCGGCCCGCGAACTGGTGATTGGGACTGTCGCAAACGGACTGATGCGCGGTGGGCGGAAAATTTAATCCCTGAAATTGGGGATTCCAAAAACCGGGTTTCCTTTGGTTTCCCTTCGACTTACAGCATTTCCCGACCCGGGAAAATCCCGGGGGGCCCGGGGAAGGGGCGCCCCCCCCCAAATCCCATTGGGGCCCAAAGGGGGTTTTCCATACGTCCCCTATTCCCCCCTAAATTGAAAGGGCCTGACATTGGGGAAATGTGATTCGTACGGAGCCGGTTCTATTTTCTGGGCGGTCGAAGGGCTTTTTCTTTTGACTTGCTCCCTTCGCCGGTAAAAACTTGGAAAAGGGTTTTTTTTCTGGTTTTTTTTCCCTTTTATTTTTTTAGTCAAAAAGCCAATTTTGGTCTTCTTTTAATTTTTTTTTATTTTTTGTAACTTTTTTTTTACTTTGTACAAATTTTAAACACGCCCCTTTTTGGGGTTTAAATCATTAAAAAAAAAAATTTAAAAAGTGACTTCTGTGTACCCAAGCCCGGGCTCAATCTTTGGAGAGATTAGATTGTATTGTATTGGGGTGTCCCTTTTTATGATCGGGCCCCGTTCATTGCCCAAACTGTTTTACAATTGGGACTGCCCTGTTGGCAGATTGCCAAAGCAGATTTTTAAAAAGGGGAAAAAGGTCTGCCAGAAAAGGGGATCTGTGTGTGTGTGGCATGCCCCGCAGGCCAGTTGCGGCCCCAAAACTTTTTGGGGGATGGGGAAAAAAACCGTTTGTTGTGTGTCTTTGGGGGGTGGTGTGTGGACAGTGGAAGAGTGATTAAAAAACTGGGGGTTTTACCCGGTAGGGAAAAAGCTGGAGGGGAAACCCTTAAAAAAGGGGGTGCCCATTGCTAGGACTCTTTCCCCAAAAACCCTTTGTGTTCCAAAACCCGATTGTATTTTAAAAATTCTGTCGGGCCGGGGTGTTTTGGGAAACCCTCTGGAAATTTGGGGTGGAGTTTTTCCCCCTGGTGGTGGGGCCGAAAGGGAGTGCACCCCCTGTGAAAGTTTTATCACGGGGCCCGGTTTTTATATACCCTATATATATTCAAAGTAAGTCCCCCTTATTTCCTCTTTTTCCCCCAACCACGGGACGTGCATGCCGCAGTTAGTGTCAGGTGTAAGTGAGTGGTCTCTAGTGTAGTGGGTGAAAAAAATACTTAAAAGAAGATGATAGAGTCGAGTGTGACGTGTGCATGAGTCGATGTTCCAGTGGTAGGAGTGGTAACAAGTTTGTCAGTAGTAGAGTGACCTCCCAGTCGTAGTTATGTGAGAATAAGTCTAGGCTGATTAGTAAGAGTAGTGAGTAGGTAGTAATGTGGTTTAGTAGGAGTAGTAAGTATGGGAGTAAGTTTTAAAAAGTAATGTCAGGTAGGAGGTAAGGGAAAGAGTTAGGGGGTAGAGAGTCGAGTAGTAGTTTTTTAAAGGCAAGTTGGCTAAGTAGTATAAGAATTTGATAGTATGGGAAGAGTATAGTAGAGGAAGTAGGGTGAGTTAAGTAGTGTCAAGGAGTTGTATGCAGTATATGGTTGTTGGAAGTGCAGGGATTCCCCAGTTGTAATGAGCCACTGGGTCAGGCAAAAGTAAATAGGAGGAGAAGGGGAGATGAGTGGCCGCAAAGGAGGTGGAGCGTCTTGGCAGGCTAGGGCCACAGTTAGGATAAGTGATCGTAGTGAGGGGTGGAAGGTGTGAGAGCGTAGTAGAGTTAGTTAGTTTAGGGTAGTAGTTGTTTTAGTTTGTGTTGTAGGGTTTGAGATTTATCTCTTTTTTTTAAATGGGTTCTCGTGGGGTTGTATTCTTTTTTTAAGTGGAATAGGTTATTTATTTTTTTTTTTTTTATCGAATTTTGGTTTTGTTTTTTTTTATGCTTTATTTGGATTCTTTTTTATCTTTTTTGTTTTTGTTTTTTTTTTTTTTTTCGTAGTTTTTTCTATTTTTATTTTTGTTTCATAGACGAAGGGTATAATGTTGGATGTGTTACAGGTTTGTGTAATTTATGTTGATTAGGATATTTTATGGGTTTTTTGTACTTGTTTTTAGGTTTTTTTCCATGTTTGTGTTTAGTTTTTTTTTTATTATAATTTTCTTGTTAGTATGTCAGTACATGGTGTTTATTTGATGAATTGGATATTACATTAATAAGCCTGAGTGACCGATTCAATTTTTTCGGATACTTCATTTCGGCTTCATGACTTATTTTTTATCCAAAAACGTTGATTCGCCTCTTTTCTTTTTGGGGTGATACAAAAAAAACCGAACGTGCACCCAGAGACGGCCTCCCCGAACTGCCGCCATCCATTGTTTGGGGATGTAGTGAGGAAGGAAAGCGTATCATATTTATTTTAGGAAAATAGTTTGATTTTTTGTGGGTTTATAAGCCATTCATAAAATTCCCCCCTACCCCTTGGGTGACAATTTAAAAGATCCCAACTGGGGTAATATACCCGGAAAAAACCCCCATAAAAATGAAAAAAACAAAACAATAATCATTTTGATAACAGCAAAAAAGAAAATGATTGTACAAATTTCCCCTAAATCCATGACTACAAAAACTCACAATGCGGGGGGGGTTCCCCGGCCCAACCTGGGGTCACTATTAGGGGTCAGTCTATTAAAAAACAAAAAGAAAACTTTCTTTGCAGATGTTTCCTCATTCACAGAAAAATAACGGGAAAAAACACCCGGAAAAGTTTTTATAAACCGCTTGGGGGGACCCAAAAATTTTCCCGGGACTTTTTTTTTAAATTGGTAATTTTTTGCTAAAAATTACTTTTAATCCCCAAACAAATTTGATATTTTTTTGCAAAAACGCTAGCCGCCTCCCCCCCCCCCATATAGGGAAATTGGGCGGGCGCAAGGGTTTGGGTTTTCTCGTTTTGGGGGGGGGAAGTTTATATGATTTTTCTGCCCATTCTAAAACGCGCATGCATGGCCCCCGGGTCGCGCAGCGCAGGATCGGTTGGGGCGCTTGTTTCCCCCGGACACAATGGGGTCACCAAAACCACGGGAAAAAGGGGCCAAGATGTTTTTTCACTGTGTCCAATCACAAAACTGTTCACCCTGTAAACCCGGGGGAAAAGCCGGTTACGGCATTTTTCTCCCCACGAGCCCGTCCCCAAATGCCCGAGGAGGAAACCGGTAAATCCGGGATTCCCGGAAGGGGGCATGTTTCACTGATCACAGAGCACTGATGAACTTGTAGCCCCAGCAGCATCCCCCTGTCAGTGTCCATCAGGGCGCTCTCAGGGGGCCCTCCATTTCCCCCTGCCGGCCCCTCAGTGCACATCCTTTCCCCATATCAGTGCCCATCGGGGCTGGGCCCCTTTAAACATCAAAACCCCTCAGTGCCCGTCAGGGCCACCCCATCAGGCCAGTCAGTGGGCCAAACCCATTTAGTGCCAGTCAGTTTCCGCCCAAACAGTGCCCCCCTCAGTTTTCTGCCTATCTATTTACTGCTGGCCCAACAGTGCCCCGTCAAATTTCCCCCCCTAACAGTTTGGGGCCCCGTCAGTTGACACCCAACAGTGCCACCTATCAGGCAGCCATCAGTTTCCATATTATGATTTCTTTCCTTTCAGTGCCCATCAATGATGCCTGTCAATGCCCATCAGTGCCACCTACCAGTGCCTCCTCATCAGTGCCACCTATCAGTGTAGCCTATCAGTCCCCATCACTGCAGCCTCATTAGCGCACATCAGTGAAGAGAAAAAATCACTTATTTACAAAATTTTATAACAAAAACTAAGAAAAAACTTTTTTTTTTCAAAATTTTCTGTGGTTTTTGATTTTTTTTTAAAGAAACAATAAAAACCCTGAGGTGATTAAATACCACCCAAAATAAAGCTCTATCTGTCAATTTTTTTTGCAATTTTTTATGTCACATGGTATTTGAGCAGTGCTTTAACCTCTTCCCCAAACCCGCGCTATACCCGAAAAAATGGCCCTGATTTCAGTGCCGCCCATCAGTGCCCAGCAGCCCCACTTATCAGTGCCCAGGCAGTTTTTGCCCAGCAGTGCCCATCAGTGTCTCCCGTCAGTGCTGCCCAGCAGTGTAAACCCATCAGTGCCCAGCAGTATTGCCCCTCAGTGCTTTCCAGCAGTGCCACCCATCAGTGCCCTCTATCAGTGTCCATCATTGCTGAATATCAATGGGATCATCAGTGCCTCCTCATCAATGCATACCAGTGCCACCTCATCAGCCCACCTCATCAGTGCCCATCAGTGCTGCCTATCAGTGCCCATCAGTGCTGCCTATCAGTGCCCATCAGTGCTGCCTATCAGTGCCCATCAGTGGCTGCCTAAACAGTGCAGCCTCATCAATGTACATCAGCAAAGGAGAGAAATTACCTGTTTGCTAAATTTTATATTAGAAACAAAGAGAACCTTTTTTCAAATTTTTTGCTCTTTTTTCATTTATACTGCAAAAAAAAAACCCCCCAGTGGCCATTAAATACCCCCAAAAGAAAGCTTATTTGTGTGAAAAAAATTATACACATTTCATATGGGTACAATGTTGCATGATCGTGCAATTGTCATTCAAACTGCGACAGCGCTGAAAGCTGAAAATTGGCCTGGGCAGGAAGGGGGTAGAAAATGCCCAGTAGGAAAGTAGTTAAAATGCTATTTTTGGAAAAAAAAAAACCCCTTTAATGAATTAAAAGAAACCAAAACACAATATTTTCCCATTTTTTTGTAAAATATAAAAGCGGATGTTTTGGCCAGAAAATAGCTAACATGTCACACCTTTACAATTGGCCCCACAATGTGGAATGGGGACGAACTACGGTATTATCTCCATAGGTACGGGGTACCAGTTCAGAGTTACAGAGGGGTCTAGCGCGTGGATTTATTGCTCTCGCTCTAACGATCGCGGCGATTCCTCACATGTGCGCTGCAAACACCATTTACGAGTGGGATTCCGGGGAGCGATGTCGACCAAGAAAACTGCGGGGCCCTTTTAGCTGTTGTTTTTTTTGGGTCTGACCGCTGGAACAGTTTTTGTCTGATTATGTGACTACTGGTGCCCATATCTATAAAGGGATACTGAGGAAGCCATAAGATTGAAAGAGAGAAAGCTGGCTGGCTGGTTAGAGAGACACTCAAAAGATGGAGGCGGTTGGTTACCCTTTTCTCTCACAGTGGGGCCCCATCGTAAGAAAAACAGTGATGTGGTTTTATGGAGATCCCCCCAGATACATTCCCTTCT
>CATNWA010004314.1:0-16112 GCA_951230385.1 Staurois parvus | reverse complement strand
GGGGGCCAAATAAATTTTGAACCCTAGGGGACTAAGACAGGGGGCCAAAAAAAGGTCAGTGCGGGGAAAAGGCCGGCAGCCAATTTGAACCCTAGGACTAAGACTGGGAGACCATTTAAAGGTCTTTTGCGGGAAAGCCCGTGGCCTATTGAACCCTAGGACAAACTGGGAGGGGCCCTTTAAAAAGGTCAAGTGGGGAAACCCCGGTGGCCCGATAACTTGGGGCAATTCTATGTATATCTCACAAAACTTCTTCGGCTTCCAGTCTTGCTTCCCTCATGTGGAGCTCTCTTTCCACAGAGGCAGAGCGTTGTGCGGGAGAGGAAAACCATTTTGACGACCCGCTACCCGTTCCCATGATAGCCCGAGAGCATTTTCTATTTACTGACTGGTTTTTTGGTTCTCATGGTCAGAAAAAAAAAAAAAAAATCAGAAATAATTTAATTAAGCTATTTCCGCCTCCGCAGTAATGAAAGATTTCCATTACAGAATTACAGAATTACAGAATTTTCCTAAACACGCCGTTTGTAATGCCTCGAAAACGCTATCCTCCGACGCCGGCAAGCCGCTAAACCTTGACATTAAATAATGAGATTCTATCCCGTCTTGCTCCTGGATATTATGCCGTTACCCAGACTGCTCAGCACAGGAACAATGCTGTATTACAAGAGTATCCATAATGCATTGCTGCGGGAGTGTGATCTATACAGCGAGGACATTATTAATGTATACCTATACACGGCTATTAATAAGAATCCTCCACTCTATATCCATTCTTCGGAAATGATTAGCGCGATTACCATTTCCCACCTGCGGAGGACGGGCTGGAAAGAACATGATAATTGTCGCCTACTTCTTGAGTAGATAGGCTTTTGAAATGTGGTTTTTATATATTTTTTCTATACATATACTGCATATTCAAAATAAAATGATAAAAATGTATGTAATCTTTCCTCTACATCACGCGCATGACAAAGGATTCCCAGAGAGCTACGAAGGTAGCTAAAGACCCAACACAGCAGATGAGTATAAAAAAATAATCATACATACGGTACTTACCTACTTGGACCGATGCTGCGAAACTGAATCCCGTGACTACTGATGATCAGGTCCGCTCTGAGCAGAGAGCAGTGAGTTTGACTGTCCAGTTTTATATATTTACTGCATATTCAAATAAAATGATAAAAATGTATATAATCTTTCCTTTACATCACACGTATGAAAAGGATTCCCAGAGAACTACGAGGTAGCTAAAGACACAACACAGCAGATAAAGCTTGCATTCCGGCTCCCTGTGTGTGACTGAAAGCTCAGACTAAGCAATCGGATCAGAGAGAAGTTAAAGGAGAAGTGCGAGAGTATAAAAAAATAATCATACATACGGTACTTACCTACTCGGACCGATGCTGCAGAACTGAGTGATCACGTGACTACTGATCCCTCAGTGCTCGGGTCCGCACTGAGCAGAGAGCAGTGACTGTCAGTTTTATATATTTTTCTATACATATACTGCATATTAAAATAAAATTTTAAAAAAATGTATATAAATCTTTCCTTTACATCATGTGCATGACAAAGGATTCCCAGAGAACTATGAGACATCATGCGCATGACAAAGGATTCCCAGAGAACTATGAGACATCATGCGCATGACAAAGGATTCCCAGAAAACTATGAGACATCATGCGCATGACAAAGGATTCCCAGAGAACTATGAGACATCATGCGCATGACAAAGGATTCCCAGAGAACTATGAGACATCATGCGCATGACAAAGGATTCCCAGAGAACTATGAGACATCATGCGCATGACAAAGGATTCCCAGAAAACTATGAGAGATCATGCGTATGACAAAGGATTCCCAGAAAACTATGAGACATCATGCGTATGACAAAGGATTCCCAGAAAACTATGAGACATCATGCGTATGACAAAGGATTCCCAGAAAACTATGAGACATCATGCGTATGACAAAGGATTCCCAGAAAAACTATGAGACATCATGCGCATGACAAAGGATTCCCAGAGAACTATAAAGACCCAACACAGACTTGCATCATGTCTGATGAAAAAGCTCCCAGAGAACTAAACATCATGCGCATGACACAGAAGTTAAAGAGACTAGTGAGACATATGCACATGACAAAGGATAAAAAACTATGAGACTCATACCATGACAAAGGATTCCCAGAGAACTATGAGCATCATGCGCATGACTGAGCGATCCCAGTGACTATGAGACCCATCATAACAAAGTGCTCAGGAGACTCTGAGCAGACAAAGCAGTGACTGTCAGTTTTATGACAATAGGATTTCTATACATATACTGCATATTCAAAGGATTCCCAGATAAACTATGAGTATCATACAAAGGATTCCTTGAGACATCATGCGCATGACAAAGGATTCCCAGAGAACTACTACGAGGTAGCTAAAGACCCAACACAGCAGATAAAGCTTGCATTCCATCTCCTTGTGTCTGACTGAAAGCTCAGACTAAGCAATCGATCAGAGAGAAGTTAAAGGAGAAGTGTGAGAGTATAAAAAAATAAACAAATTATGGTACTTACCTACTCGGACCGATGCTGCAAGAACTGAGCGATCACGTGACTACTGATCCCTCAGTGCTCGGGTCCACTCTGAGCAGAGAGCAGTGACTGTCAGTTTTATATATTTTTTCTATACATATACTGCATATTAAAATAAAATGAAAAAATGTATATAATCTTTCCTTTACATCATGCGTATGACAAAGGATTCCCAGAGAAACTATGAGCTAAAGACACAACACAGCAGATAAAGCTTGCATTCCCAGAGAACTATGTGTGTGACTGAAAGCTCATGACTAAGCAATCGGATTCAGAGAAAGTTAAGACAGTGTGCGAGAGTATGACAAATAATCATACATACAGACTTACCTACTTGGACCGATGCATGCAAGAACTGAGGATCACGTGACTATGATCCCTCATTCGGGTCCACTCTGAGCAGAGAGAGGATTGACTGTCAGTTTTATATATTTTTCTATACATATACTGCATGACAAAGGATTTAAAAAATGTATATAATCTTCCTTTACATCATGTGCATGACAAAGGATTCCCAGAGAACTATGAGACATCATGCGCATGACAAAGGATTCCCAGAAAACTATAAGACATCATGCGCATGACAAAGGATTCCCAGAGAACTATGAGACATCATGCGCATGACAAAGGATTCCCAGAAAACTATGAGACATCATGCGCATGACAAAGGATTCCCAGAGAACTATGAGACATCATGCGCATGACAAAGGATTCCCAGAGAACTATGAGACATCATGCGCATGACAAAGGATTCCCAGAGAACTATGAGACATCATGCCTATGACAAAGGATTCCCAGAAACTATGAGACATCATGCGCATGACAAAGGATTCCCAGAGAACTATGAGGTACATAAAGCATGACAAAGGATTCCCAGAGAACTATGAGACATTCATCTCGTCATGACAAAGGATTCCCAGAGAACTATGAGACATCATGCGCATGACAAAGGATTCCCAGAGAACTATGAGACATCATGCGCATGACAAAGGTATTCCCAGACTATGAGACCGATCATGCGCATGAAAGCGATTCCCGTGAACTATGATCCATCATGCGCATCAAAGGATACCCTCTGAGCTAGAGAGACATCATGCGCATGACAAAGGATTCCCAGAGATATGAGACTGCATCATGCAATGACAAAGGATTCCAGAAACTATGTAGACATTCATGCGCATGACAAAGGATTCCCAGAGAACTATGAGGTAGCTAAAGACCCAACACAGCAGATAAAGCTTGCATTCCGGCTCCCTGTGTGTGACTGCAAGCTCAGACTAAGCAATGGGATCAGAGAGAAGTTAAAGGAGAAGTGTGAGAGTATAAAAAAATAAACAAATTATGGTACTTGATGCTGCGAGAACTGAGCGATCCCGTGACTACTGATCCCTCAGTGCTCGAGTCCGCTCTGAGCAGAGACTGTCAGTCACTTCTCTCTGCTCTGCACCTTCAGCACCCATCCAGTGGCGTCCCTAGGCAGATGCAGGGGGTGAGTGCCGCACCGGGTGACACCTATTGCACGGGGTGACACCGGACCGGATTTATCCTGACAATAATGTCGGGACCCACCCAGATGCCTTACAGACAGCTGTCTCAGCCTCTGAGAGCCTGAGCCAGCTGCTCCCATCGCCTCTCCTATTTGATGGGTGCAGGGGCTTCCCTAGGGTTGGTGTCACCGGTGCGGAAACACTTGGTGTCACCCCTCCGACGATCCCCGCAGCATGGATCGGATCTGCGGATTGAGCATAATGGATGGGAGTCCGATCCATTATGCTCCACAATCCGCGGATCCGATCCATCCTGCGGGGATCGGCGGCTTGCTTTAAAACTTTCCTTTTCATGGAGCTCATGGAGAGATCAGTTAACCCCGTATAGGTTGAAATCTGACGATCCCCGCAGGATGGATCGGATCTGCGGATTGGGGAGCATAATGGGTCAGACTCCGATCCATTATGCTCCCTAATCCGCAGATCAGATCCATCCTGCGGGGATCTTCGGAGGGGTGACACCAAGTATTACCGCACCGGGTGACACCAACCCTAGGGATGCCCCTGCACCCGTCCAATAGGAGAGGGGGTGTGAGCAGCTGGCTCAGGCTCTCAGCAGGCGACTGAGAGGCTGAGACAACTGTCTGGGTGGGTCCCGACATTATTGTCAGGATAAGCCCAGAGTCTCGGAATAGCTCTATGATGTCAGCCGGCAGCCGACTTTAGCTGGACCTGTGGATCAGGAACCAAACTGGGGTGGATGAGAAGAACTGCGGCAAGATTCTATGTACGAAAGTGACATATGGGGTTTAAGGGGGACCCCCCCCCCACAGGAGTTCTAGGCTTTGCTGTGTCATAAGCCCCAGGTTCACCTTAACAACAACACAGACCAGGAGACACAAAGGAAGGAAGGAAGCTGGTCTAGAGCTCGTAGGCGCACTGCAGGTAAGAGTCAGCACCAGCAGCTAACCCAGATAACCAGGAACAAATCCAGAGGTCAGGGCAGGCAGCAGATTCAGATGACCAGGAACAAATCCAGAGGTCAGGACAGGCGGCGGATTCAGATGACCAGGATAAAATCAAGAGGTTAGGGCAGGCAGCAGATTCAGATGACCAGGAACAAATCAAGAGGTCAAAGGGTAGTGTATTCAGATAACCAGGAACAAGCCCAGAGGTCAGGGCTGGTAGTGGATTTGGATAAGCAGGAACTAATCCAGAGGTCAGAGCAGGCAGCAGATTTGAAAAACCAGTAACAAAACCAAAAGTCAGGACAGGTAGTGGATTTGGATAAGCAGGAACTAATCCAGAGGTCAAAAGTAGTTAGTGGATTCAGATAACCAGGGACAATTCTGGAGGTCAGAGTAGGTAGAGGATTTGGATAACCAGGAACAAATCCAGAGGTCAGAGCTGGCAGCAGATTTGTAAAAATCAGTATTAACAAATCCAGAGGTCAGGCAGGCAGTAGATTTGGATAAGCAGGAACTAATCCAGACGTTAGGATATTTTTAGGGGGATTCAGAGAAACAGGGACAAATCTAGAGGTCAGAGCAGGCAATGGGTTTGGATAACTAGGAACAAATCAAGAAGGTCAGGGCAGGCAGTAGATTTGGAAAACCAGGGACAAAGCTAGAGTTCAGAGCAGGCTTTGGATTTGGATAACCAGGAACAAATCTAGAGGTCAGGACAGGCAGCAGACTTTGAATAACCAGGAACAAGGCCAGAGGTCAGAATAGGCAACAAACTCACATGGTTAGGGAACGAAGCCATTACATTGAAATCAATGGATGAAAGCAGGCTGGATACCAGTAGTAATGGGCTGGATCAAAAGTACACACACCAAGGCACTGCCCAGAGGGCCCGGGGTCAGTAGGGGGCCCCATGAGATGTCCTTGGTACCTTTCATTGGCTTTTTCATAGGCTTTTTTGGGTGTGGGCGAGGACACAGGGGCCCCATGATCCCCTATTGCCCGGGGACCCCATGAGTTGTCAGTCCACGGGCTGGATGCACACGACCTGTAAGGGCATTTGGAGGGCTGTACACCTGCTGCACCCCACAATGCACTGCGCTCTCACAGTGCATGGTGATTGGCCAAAGCAATGCACCTGACCACAGGCCAGGTGCACTGCTTTTGGCCAATCACAGCACAATTGGGTGGAGCTAGCGGTGACCTCACTGCTAGCTCCGACCAATTGTTTACATCTGACCGGCAAATGTCAGATTGCAGTGAATGCTCGGCGGGCGCAGGCGGCTGTATTTATTTTTATTTTGGCGCGCCATTTGTGACAATACTGGGCGCTGTGATGGACGATGGCTTTTTTTTTTTTTAAAATAAAGGACTTATCAAAAAAGACATCTTTATTTTTTAATATGTTTAACCCTTTAGTGAATGGGTAGGGGTACAAGTACTCCTTACTCAATCACAAGGGGGCGCAGCATCAGGGTTCCCCTTTTTTTTTTGGGGTGGGGGGTTCCCCTTAAAAGTCCTACCAGGCCTAAAAGGAATTTAGGGGGGAACCCCATGCACTTACAAAAAAAAAAAATTACTGTGGGGTCCCCCCTAACTTTCCTACCAGACCTAAAGGGTCTGGTATGGATTGGGGGGGGGGGACCCCATGCTGTTTTTTTTTTATGTCATTTAAAAAAACAAATATCAGTCCTGCTACAGCAGGTTCTATACATTGTACAGATGTGCAACTTTACAGGTAGTTTCACCGCCTCCCGCCCACCATATAAGGCAATGACAGGCGCAAGGCGGTTCTCTCGTTCTGGGAGGACGTCATAAGACGTCCTCCCACTCTAACTGTGCGTGAGCAGGGTCCGGGAGTGCGCAGCGCGGCGATCGGCGGTGCATTGTGTCCCTCGGACACAGCAGATCACCGATCAATGGAAAGAGCCGAAGATGTCGGCTCGGTCATGTGATCATCTGTGTCCAATCACAGCTGATCGCATGAGAACCGGCAATTCCATTCCCTGTGGTCAGTGTGTCATTGGATACGGCTGATCACGGAGATCGCCAGGGGCGCGCTCCCCTGGGGCGCGCAGGATAGCGCGTTCTGGGTGGACGTCATATGATGTCCACCCAGAACTGGCTGGCCGCAGTGCAGCCGTCATTCGGCTATCTGCGGTCGGCAACTAGTTAATAAAAGAAGACAGTGGCTAAATGGTTAGCACTTCCGCCTGGCAGTACTCGGGTCGTTGGTTCAAATCCCAACCATGGCACCACCTGCCTGGAGTTTGCATGTTCTTCCTGTGCCTGCGTGGGTTTCCTCTGGGTACACTGGTTTCCTCCCACACTCCAAAGACATGCTGGTAGGTTGATTGGCTCCTGTCTAAATTGTCCCTATTATGTGTATGTATGAATGTGAGTTAGGGACCTTAGATTGTACGCTCCTCGGGGGGGAGACTGATGTACAATGTATATGTAAAGTGCTGCGTAAATTGATGGAGATATATAAGTTTCTGAAATAAATAATAATTAGATTTTAGCGCAGTGCCGGTAGTGCAGATTAATCTTTCTTTCTGAGACGTTTAACATAAGGAACTGTGGATCGTTCACCTTTCTAGTCGCTGGAATGGACTTGTAGTTGAGTAGTAGCACCTTTTGTCTTTTTCTTCCTTTCTTTTCGCAGTTATAAAAAATCACACCTTTAATGAAATAGTAAAAATAGCCCGGTTCAGGAACGTAGTCAAAAAGAGAAGCCAGGGTTTGGATGCCAGAGAAGGTAATCAGACGAGCCGGGGTCAGGAAACCAGAAGTCTATGTAGTAACTGGAAATCCAAGTGGATCAGCAGTTTTTGAAATACTCAGACCAGCCCGTCTGGCACCAACAACCATGCCACGTTCAAAGTCACTTAAATCCCCTTTCTTCCCCATTCTGAAGCTCGGTTTGAAATTCAGCAAGTCGTATTCACCACGTCTAGATGCCTAAATGCATTGAATTGCTGCCTTGTGATTGGCTGATTAGAAATTTGTATTACCAAGCAATTGAACAGATGGACCTAATAAAGAGGCCGGTGAGTGTATGTAGACCTGAGCCGTCTCCCCAGCACTGCCTATGAGATTGACTACGATGTCCCCCTCAGTGGATGCCCACAAAGATTGGGCCTTCCACTGTGGTGTCACATTTGGGCCAATGGCACCTTGACAACAATAGGGCCAGAGGTGCTCGCCTCCCCCCCCCCCCCCCCCCCCCCCCAGAGATGCATTGCCTTAGTTGAGTTGCTGTCATGTGATTGGCTGATTAGCAATTTGTGTTACCAAGCAACTGAACAGGTTTACCTAATAAGGTGGCCGGTGAGTATATATATGTTGTGGGTACTAACAGAAGACTAGGAGTGATCCCAGAAGAACTCACGGACAACCTATTTTCCGGAACAACTGAGATCGCTTGACCAGTACTAGTTCCGTAGGTGGAGTACACCGACTGTCAATTGTTACAGAGCAATTGGAATATCCGGAGGTTGCCTCCCTTAAGCTCTCAGTTCCTTAAAACACTGTGCTCTATTAAGTACTACTCATGGGCAGGGGTGGACTGACAACTCATGGGGCCCCCGGGCAATAGGGGATCATGGGGCCCCTGTGTCCTCGCCCACACCCAAAGAAGCCTATGAAAAAGCCAATGAAAGGTACCAGAGGCATCTCATGGGACCCCCTACTGACCCCGGGCCCTCGGGCAGTGACCGAGTGCTCGAATGGTCAGTCCACCCCTGTTCATGGGCCATCTTAAGGTTTTCAGGGCAATAGAAGGTCCTACAGTGGGAAACCTCTTCTTCTGAAGACCATTGTTCTTGACAATGCACCCTTCCCCACTTCCAAGGTTATTCCCTCTGGCCCCTCCACCCACTAAGACTGTAACATTGAGGCGGCTCCAGGGCCCCGTTCCTCTATATAATGGGGTTCTAATGCATTCCACTACAGGGCCCTCAGATGAGGCAGGAGAAAACTGTTTATAGTCCCGTTTGTCCCAAGATGGCTGCCACATCTAGCGGGAATGGCACAGACCCAACTGAGATTGGAGCCCACAGCAGAGGACAGCTCAGTCCTATACTGACCTCCCTCTATCACCATAATAAGAAGCAGCTTTGAAAGGACATGAGATTAATTGTGTCATTGCCTGGCCATCACTCCTTGGGTGCAGCAGAGGCTGCCTCCATCGATCCGTCTACAAATATTCCAGTTCTGCTGCAACTGTTATCCTGGTTAAGAGTTGTAACATTTCAGGAAGCGGATCCCATTCATTGAGTGTTTTCTCTATCCCCACAGAGATAGAATGTTGATGTCTGAAGGTGACAATTCCTCTCAATATCCAAAAATTCCATACAGTGGACACTCCCCCTTCCTTAACCCCTCCCCCTCCTGAGGATTTACCCCCCTTAATGACCACGTCTCTTTTTGCTACTTGGCGCTGCACTAATTCAACTGATAATTGCGCGGTCATGCAATGCTGCACCCAAACGAAATTTACGTCCTTTTTTTTCACACAAATAGAGCTTTCTTTCGGTGGTATTTGATCACCTGTGCGCTTTTTATTTTTCACGCTATAAACAAAAAAAGGCCCAAAATTTTGAAGAAAAACAATATTTTTTACTTTCAGCTGTAAATAATATATAGTAAACTCAAAGTTGGTTATAAATTTAGGCCAAAATGTCTCCCGCTCCATGTTTTTGGTAAAAAAAAATCCCAATAAGTGTATATTGATTGCTTTGTGTGAAGTTATAACGTCTACAAACTATGGTATAGATACTGCAATTTACGCCATTTTCCTGCTATACAGCGCTGCGCTAGTTTAACGGACAATTGCGCAGTCATGCAATACGGTACATAAATGAAATTTACATCCTTTTTTCCCCACAAATTGAGCTTTCTTTCGGTGGTATTTGATCGCCTGTGCGGTTTTTATTTTTTGTGCTATAAAAAAAAAAATTCTGACAATTTTGAGGAAAAAAAAACAATATTTTGGACTTTTTGCTATAAAACATGTCCAGTAAAAAAAAAATGCAAAAATCAAATTTAGTCATAAATTTCTGCCAAAATGCATTCTGCGACATGTCTTTGCTAAAAAAAACCCCAATACGTGTAAATTAATTGGTTTACGTGAAAGCTATAGCGTTTACAAATGGCGGGAAAGATACTGGGATTTTTAGGTTTTTTTTTATACTAATAATGGCGGCGATCAGCGAATTATGGCGGTGATCAGTGACTTATGGCAGCGACCAGCGACTTATGGCGGGACTGCGGCGGACATTTTGACTGACTTGGGGTCACTGACATCCCCAAAAACACTAATACAGTGATCAGAGCAAAAAAAAAACACTGACACTGTACTAATGGCACTGGGGAGGAAGGGGTTAACTTTTTTTTTCAGGGAAGGGTTTATAGGAGTGAGGGGAGTGTTTTACTAGGGGGTGGGGGGGGGGCGGGGGTGTGTACTGGGCAGGACAAGGCTGATCGAGAAAGTGAAACTATTCTTTCTCGATCAGCTCATCCTCGAGCTGAGAAGGAAGTGACAGACAGCACAGCTACTGCAGCTGTGCTCTCTGTCACTGTTTGCCGCCGATCGCCGGGACATAGCTGCTAAGGAGCGGCTGTGACCCGGCGACTGACATCTGCGGCGGTGATCCGCGGGACAAATAGGGCGGCGGCGCGCCTCGCCCTGGTTTTGCCTGTGAGTGCCGCCCTGCCGCCGTATATGTACAGTGAGTGGGCGGCATGCGGTTAAAGAGAGTCTGCCAGTATTAGGGGCCAAAATAACCCCACAAATTTCTTTTAAAATCTGCAAAAATCCATAAATCTTGTCAATTATACAGTACATAGGTCAATGTATCAATGTATAGATGGCAATCCCAAACTCAGATAAACTCAACCACCCTGTTGGAAAATATCTGGAATGCAACATATGGGATTAGCGGAAGGTACAAAGTTTTGTATGAAAAATCTGCTCGAGTGGATAAACCTTGACAGCTGGACATAATTTATTGTATAGATGACAATCACAGAACCATCCAGCGTTCCTGGGAAAATAGGCATCAATGATAAAGAAAACTTTTGGGAATAGCTTGGCGCTCTCTCCGCATGGTGCACACTTCTGTATGCAAATCTCTCCGAGCAGAAAAATCTTATCAACTGGACACAACTCGGTGTCCTAAAAACATCCAGTGTGTAGGCAGGTGCAGGATGCAGTATAGCCTCCAACATGAAGGTGGCATCACACTGTCCCTTCAGGTTGGTAGCAGTCCAATGAGGAGGAAATGTCTCCTGTGTTAAGCTGCAGACGGCCATCTTGGGGAAGACAATGATTCAGGTGGATGCTGAAGTCCTGCAAGATTTGGGTGGCCTTCTTGATGCATTGCCCAAAAAAATTTAGGGAGACTGTGACGGGAGTCACTTTGGGTGGGGGGCTCATGGAACCTAGCTCATTTTGGAGAGGTGGGGAGACCCCTGTTTCAGCTCCCCATATCCCTCTTATGTGTAAGTCCCCCTGTGCCTCTTAGGGGTACAGGGTGATCTGTCCTAATGTGGGCTTTGTCTCAGACTGTGTAGACATGTCTGTCAGGGCAGGAGCTGAGGAACGGACAGGCAGGCCTAAACAATGTAACGCACTGGCTGATGACAACCACCACCCACAGACCAAAGTCCCTCAGGGCGCGGAGTCTAAGTCCCAGGCTGCCCTTCAACAGGGCCCCTGATGGTGGGGATGGACTTGACGCAGCCAGGAACCAGGTCGCGGCCCCCGAGACACCTCAGTTGCGGTAATGGCCGCCGCCAATGGCGTGTAGCTGGTGGAAAAGACAATAGAGTAGTCAGGCAGGCCGGGTCGACAACAACGGGACAAAACGGTACAGGACAGCAGACGAGAATCACAGGTCACGAGCCGGGTTCAGCAACAGAGGGGTCAGATCAAAGGAGAACACAAAGAATAGTCAAGTCACAAGCCGAGTCAGATTCCAGGAGAGTCACGAGAGTCAGAACAGAGTAATAGCAACACAAAGACACAAGACACAAGTGCAAAGAGCATGTGCGGGCCACAGGCTTATATGTCATCAGCCACACCCCTCTGGGGGATGGACCTCAGAGACCTGAAGGCATAAAGGATTCCCACCATGCTCAGCAGAAATCCAAGATGGATGCCAGCACATGGAGTAACATAACCTCTGGGAAAAGGTAGGACCTTGACAATGTCTAGGAGATAGGTGGGGTGGGGGTTGTTGATTGTTTAATGTCATGTGGATGCATCCCATTGTTCTATTGTGTGTCTTGTTTGGGAGCAAACTATTATGGGATGTATGTGTTTATGTGTATTAGCTCAGTGGGGGGGGGGGGTCTCCAGCAGCCCTCCCTCCTGATGGGACTGCCTGCTGGTGTGAAGTTTGAATACCTGTATGTCTCTTGTTACTAAATGTAGATTGCCCCGCCTTGTGTCATTATGCAGGGAGGGGGGGTTGTCCCGAGTGTATATATCTTGTATCTGTGTTCAAATAAAGTGTCTACCTTCTGGTTTACTTCAAGACTGGTGTAGTCTAGTCTTGTATGGTCGGCTGCAGTGTCTGTTGTCGGTGTTCGGACGGGGAAGCGGTATTCTCCGGAAGTGCTCAAGCTCCGTCTGGGTCAGTTCCCTTGCAGAGACAACATCATTTGGCTCGCCTGCACTGAGGCAGTTCACAGGGATAGGAGAGCGCAGGTGCAGCCTAAGGAGAGGTTTTAGACAAGTAGAGACATGTAGGTTTCCTCTCCAGGGTGTCCACACCTCACTGTTCCCATACAGATAGCCTTGGGCCATCTTATGCCCCAGCCACCTGGTGGAACCTTGCAATAGTTAACCTAACCACCACCCCTCCTACGGAGCACCCCTCCGGCACAGTGAAATTGTAAGTGAAAGTTGTCTTGTTCGAAAGATAAGTCTACCTCCTTACCAGTATTCTGCAGCCAAGGAAACTGTGTACTTCACAGCTTCTGTGATGCCAAGGCTATAATTGACTGCTGTGCCTTATGGTTGACTATTGAATTTGCTAGTCTGTTCATCATAAAGCAAAGAAAAGAAGCGTCAAGCCACCCTGTCTCGTGGTTCTTCCATAAGCCTGGTGCACCACTACAAGTATGTACAGTAAGTAAAAAACTGGGCAAAATGATGATGCCAGCTTCTGGAGACAATATGATCCATGCTGTACAGAACACCGGTCTGCATAGGTCCTGTAGGGTGGTCCGTAATGTAAATGGCAGAAGTCTGTATCAATATTATGATGGGAGATCCAAAAGGGTGCTATCTATCCCATCCAATGGTGGAAGATTTCCCAGCAACACTTGATTAATTTTGCCGTTCCTGACAGCTACAGCAGGAGATCTGAAAGCATATGCCTAATATGCATGTGGCATACCCCCCCAGTGGTGGGTTGTTCAGCTAGGTCCTACAATAGGGCCCACAAGGAAAGTTTTCTAGTGATGGTTAGTGACCCACACAGCCATCTCTCCAGCTCTCCACTCCACATGCTGGAGGCCAGACACAAATACAGTTATGGGGGCCTCCCTTTGATGTCTATTGTTACAGGCTAGGTGTGAAGGCATCCCGCCGGACACCTGAGCCCATGGAACATGTTGCCCCAGGTCACCAGGTACCTGACAACAGAGTAACCATTTACTTTGGTCAGTGACCCGCATAGTCATCTCTCCAGATTTCTACTTAGTTCAGGTTCCTGTTCAGTCTGGCTGAAGGCCATACTGGAAGCCAGACACAAATACACTCATGGGTCCTCACTCTGACATCTATGGTTACATGCTACGTGTGAAGGCTTCCCGCCGGACACCTGAGCCCATGGGATATGGGGGCCCAGGTCACCAGGTACCTGACAACAGAGTAACCATTTACTTTGGTCAGTGACCCGCATAGTCATCTCTCCAGATTTCTACTTAGTTCAGGTTCCTGTTCAGTCTGGCTGAAGGCCATACTGGAAGCCAGACACAAATACACTCATGGGTCCTCACTCTGACATCTATGGTTACATGCTACGTGTGAAGGCTTCCCGCCGGACACCTGAGCCCATGGGATATGGGGGCCCAGGTCACCAGGTACCTGACAACAGAGTAACCATTTACTTTGGTCAGTGACCCTCATAGCCATCTCTCCAGTTTTCCACTTAGTTCAGGTTCCTGTTCAATCTGGCTGAAGGCCATGCTGGAAGCCAGACACAAATACAGTCATGGGGGCCTCACTATGATGTCTATGGTTACAGGCTAGGTGTGAAGGCATCCCGCCGGACACCTGAGCCCATGGAACATGTTGCCCCAGGTCACCAGGTACCTGACAACAGAGTAACCGTTTACTTTGGTCAGTGACCCACATAGCCATCTCTCCAGTTTTCCACTTAGTTCAGGTTCCGGTTCAATCTGGCAGAAGGCCATGCTGGAAACCAGACACAAATAAACTCATGGGTCCTCACTCTGACGTCTATGGTTACATGCTAGGTGTGAAGGTGTCCCGCTGGACACCTGGGGACATGGGGGCCCAGGTCACCAGGTGCCTGACAACAGAGTAACCATTTACTTTACCACTGGGCCGGTGGACCTTCCCTCATAATGCCACCACCCACTCCCAACCCAAAATGGAGGTCTATACCCATATTTTCCACATTTTGGCTGTTCTCTGTATTCTTGCATGAAGAACAGCCTGGCCCAGTACTTCTAGAAGTCAAATCTTTCTCTGTATGGTCAGATAATTCCCATCACACACACATCAAGAAGGCATTGCTGTTTTAAAGCTTTTTCTGACATCATCTGCATAGCATGAGGCATCAACAGTAGTCATTTCCATAGTATTCCAAAGATAGGGTGCAGTTCCAAAAAGTTTATTTTCAGTTATATGTAGTTTGTCCCATTGCTGGGTGCTTCAGTGGGGCTGCTGCAGAAGATACACCTTGTCGTAATCTCCCATTTTCTCCCCAAAAAGGGGCATAAATGAATTATGCTTTGCCCCAAAGTGGAAGCATGCATGCACTTGTGTACATGTACTATACATGGTACCTGTGGTGCTCTCCAACTCTCTCTGTTCCTCCTAGCCCCACCTACCTTATAATACTGGGCACCTCCACCCCCATGAGCAAGTGGCTTACCATTGAAAGGTGGGATCCTAACTATTGGGACTGTACCCTGCTACCTAAATGTTCTATAAAAAGAAGGGTTTACACATTGCATACAGCATAACTCTATGATCACCTCTAGGTCCCACGTTTGCCACCAAAACAGCCATAACCCATCGAGGCATGGACTCCACCAGACCTCTGAAGGTATGCTGTGGTATCTGGCACCAAGCTGTCAGTAGTAGATCCTTTAAATCTTGTAAGTTGGGAGGTGGCGCCTCCATGTATCGGACTTGCTTCTCAAGCACATTCCACAGATGCTCCATTGGCTTGAGATCTGGAGAATTTGGAGTCAAAACATGTTCCTCAAACCATTCTTGAACCATTTTGGCAGTGTGTCAGGGCGCATTATGCTGCTGAAAGTGGCCACTGCCATCAGGATATACCCTTTCCATGAAGGGGTGGACTTGGTCATCAACAATGTTTAGGTAGGTGGTATGTGTCAAGTAACATCCACATGAATGGAAGAGCCAAGGTTTCCCAGCAGAACATTGCCCAAAGCATGACACTGCCTCCGCTGGATTGTCTTCTTCCCATACTGCATCCTGGTGCCATGTCTTCCCCAGGTAAGTGGCGCACACCCACCCGGCCATCCCCATGATGGAAAAGAAAACATGATTCCTCAGACCAGGCCACCGTCTTCCATCACTCCGTGGTCCAGGTCTGATGCTCACCTGCCCCTTGTAGGCACTTTTGGCTGTGGACATCATGGGCACCCTGACCGGTCTGCAGCTACACAGCCCGATGCACAACAAACTGGGGAACAGTTTCAACACATCAACTTCAGGGACATGTTCACTCGCTGCCTAATTTATCCCACCGATGTTCAGATGTCATTGTAACCAGTTAATCCATGGTATTCACTTTACCTGTCAGTGGTCATAAAGTTATGACTGATCGATGTGTA